>OZ025251.1:23238642-23395437 GCA_964019135.1 Arenicola marina | reverse complement strand
CCCCACCCTCCCCAGACACCCCCCCCCCCCATCCACAGACACACACCTTCATGTAGAGAATGATGAAGTGCGGCAGGCGAGTGGTGACACCCCCAGATCCCCCCCCACCCTCCCCAGACACCCCCCCCCATCCACAGACACACACCTTCATGTAGAGAATGATGAAGTGCGGCAGGCGAGTGGTGACACCCCCAGATCCCCCCCACCCTCCCCAGACACCCCCCCCCCATCCACAGACACACACCTTCATGTAGATGATGATTAAGTGCGGCAGGCGAGTGGTGACACCCCCAGATCCCCCCCCCACCCTCCCCAGACACCCCCTCCCCCCATCCACAGACACACACCTTCATGTAGAGGATGATGAAGTGCGGCAGGCGAGTGGTGACACCCCCAGATCCCCCCCACCCTCCCCAGACACCCCCCCCCATCCACAGACACACACCTTCATGTAGATGATGATTAAGTGCGGCAGGCGAGTGGTGACACCCCCAGATCCCCCCCCACCCTCCCCAGACACCCCCTCCCCCCATCCACAGACACACACCTTCATGTAGAGGATGATGAAGTGCGGCAGGCGAGTGGTGACACCCCCACACTCACCCCCCCCCCCTCCCCCCCATCCGCAGACACACACCTTCATGTAGAGGATGATGAAGTGCGGCAGGCGAGTGGTGACACCCCCAGATCCCCCCCCACCCTCCCCAGACACCTCCCCCCCCATCCACAGACACACACCTTCATGTAGAGGATGATGAAGTGCGGCAGGCGAGTGATGACGAATCGCTTCATGCAGGAGTCCTTGTACGTCTTGTACTCCTTCTCCGTGATCCCGTTGAATTTGTTCAGGATCTGGAAGATGGGGACCTGCGGGATGATGTTCTCTCGAGTCTCGTCCGGATACAGCGGCGCCGAGGGCAGGTCGCACGTCAGGAACATGAAGGGCGTTTCCTCCACGGACTCTGGAACGAAGGTCAGCAATGGACGCCAGGCAGTGACGTGAGCGTGACGCCAAGCACGTCATCCAACTTTAGGCTAAGCTGTTACTGGGCTTTTCATAAACTGATTTTCATACACTTAACGAGCAAATGAGTTCGGTTGGCTGGTTCGTTGTATATTCAGGACGCGTTAACCACCTTTGGTCATATCGCGTCATTGGGAGAAGGAAGGGAGAGTGGAGCCATGTCCCCGGGGGTAACCCCCTACTCTTTGTGAAGAAGGACATGGAATTATCTTTATCCTGCGACCACACAGACATGGCCACAGCGGGGCTCGAACCACCGATCCACGTGCCGTTGGGCTCTCAGGTGGCCAGAGCACTCAAGGTGAGCGCTCTAACCCACTAAGCTACCGGGCCGGCCCCGCAAATGAGTTTGAGTGGGAGACGCCACCAACCTCTGTACTCCTCCGTCTGCAGGAGCTTTACTTTCTCATCCTCGTTCTGCAAGTATTTCAAATATAAAACAATCAGGTTAAATAACTAAGTAAGTGGGTTCCACTCCCCGCCTCGTTCCAAGGTCAGTAAAGAAGACATTTCCTTACTACTATTGGTGACATCGGAGAGACGAATTAAGAAACCTAGGTTGGTTGGTTGTATATTCAGGACGCCTTAACCACTTTTGGTCACATCGCGTCAATGGGAGAAGGAAGGGAGAGTGGAGCCACGTCCCGGGGGGTAACCCCCTACTCTTTGCACAAGAAGCCTAATAGTTTAGTGATGGATCCTGATTCACTTAACCATGAGTTCATGTCAATCGGCACCATTATCAGCGGGGTACACCACTGCACAGCTGGTTTTAAACACCAAACGACAGAGATATAGAGACTGGCGAGGCCGGATGGCATACTGACCAGGTCCATCGGGGGGATCTTGCGGGAAAAGATGCTCATCCTGCCGCGGAATGTCTTGCTGATGGTGCTGCTGTTGAGCTTCTTGGTGCCGCCCAGACACTGGTGGACTGTGTTGAGGAACCAGGACAGGAAATCCACGCTGTCCCCTGCCGGGAGACAGAGATGGTCACGTGAGCGGCGACCGACTAGCGGGCGCCCACGCTCCCGCCCGAACTGAGCGGGCGCGGATGTCATGCCAAAAGGTAGAACACGTAATGGGAAGGACCTTTTTAGCGCCATTTCTCTGCAGGTGAGCACATTGGGGCACATGTAGAGCTACGTAGCTGTGATTCGCGAAGCGATTACGCAGGGTTTACTCTTAGAAAGTCAAGGAACTTCCAATGAGAGGTAGGTCTGCTGTTAAGTGGGTTATTATTAAATTTCGTATGGGGATACAGACGGATACTTTTGAAGTTATTATTGTTTGTATGTTACATAAACACATCCGTTAAGTTCCATCCATCAACGGTTCTCGCATACACGCTTCACGCACGTACAATAAGCCATTCTCATACAATATAGAATCGCATTATGAGGCCCCAAGAGCAGCCCCAAGAGCCATAAGATAATAAGCAGCAACAGTTCAACAGTTCCAGGTTTTATTTCTTTATCGACTGTGCATTCAATGGTTTGGAGGTGACTACCTTAAGAGGCTTGCAATGGGACCGCCATGCAAGTCTCGCAGGAGAACCTGACATATATGCCCTGCCCGAGCAGTTATGGCCTAGTGAGCCCACAGTAGGGTCTCATTGAGTTCGACCGGCTGGTTTCCTGGTCAAATATTCCATACACATTTCTTCCGATCATATTCAGCAATATCATTTAATTTTGAGACATAACAGAGTATATGGGAAAGTAAAACTTTGCAATTCTTAGAAATAAAACATCCCAAATCATTTAACTGGCACAACTGACTGCCGACTATGCAAGAGCCGGGTCAAAAATAAAGTCCATTGGTCTGTTCCGGACACCCAGTTCCACTAAAAACTTGGTGCACTACACGTATCTGAGTCCACGCGCCTACGACCGTCATGTGGACCGGGACTAAAGCTAGCCAGCTGGTCCGGCCTGTCTGCCGCTTACCTTGCTTGGTAATCTGAAACTTCTTCTTGCTGCACTTGACGACGGCCTGTAACATCTCGTGGGGACTGACGTGGGCCTTGAAGTTACGCGGATTCCACAGCTTGCGCACCAGCTCCCCGAAGCGCTGGGCCAAGATGAACATCTGGTCACCAGGGGGCCGTTTGATGCTCTTGTAGTTCTCCTCGCGCAAAAAGTAGTTCCTCAACGGTGTCACGTGGGACAGCGCCTGTCAAAAACAGCCAATCACAAGCATAAAGTCGATATGAAGCTTTCCTCAAGGGTGTCACGTGGGACAGAGCCTATCAGAAACAGCCAATCACAAGCATAAAGTCGATATGAAGCTTTCCTCAAGGATGTCACGTGGGACAGCGCCTGTCAAAAACAGCCAATCACAACCATGAAGTCGATATGAAGCTTTCCTCAAGGGTGTCACGTGGGACAGAGCCTATCAGAAACAGCCAATCACAAGCATAAAGTCGATATGAAGCTTTCCTCAAGGATGTCACGTGGGACAGCGCCTGTCAAAAACAGCCAATCACAACCATGAAGTCGATATGAAGCTTTCCTCAAGGGTGTCACGTGGGACAGAGCCTATCAGAAACAGCCAATCACAACCATAAAGTCGATATGAAGCTTTCCTCAATGGTGCCACGTGGGACAACGCCTATCAGCGACAGCCAAATCACAACCATTAAGTCGATATGAAGCTTTCATGAAGGGCGTCAAGTGGAACAGAGCCTATCAGAAAGATCCAATCACAACTATTATGTCGATATAAAGCTCTCCTCAAAAGTGTCACGTGGGACAGCGCCCATCAGCGACAGCCAATCACAACCATTAAGTCGATATAAAGCTTTCCTCAAGGGTGTCACGTGGGACAGAGCCTATCAGAAAGATCCAATCACAATCATTAAGTCGATATAAAGCTTTCCTCAAGGTTGTCACGTGGGACAGCGTCTGCCGGCGATAGCCAATCACAGCCATTAAGTCGATATAAAGCTTTTCACAACGGTGTCACGTGGGACAGCGCCTATCAGCGACAGCCAATCCCAACCATTACGTCGATATGAAGCTAACCACAAGGGTGTCACGTGGGACAGAGCCTATCAGAAAGATCCAATCACAATCATTAAGTCGATATAAAGCTTTCCTCAAGCGTGTCACGTGGCACAGAGCATATCAAAAACATCCAATCAAATCATAAGTCGATATGAAGCTTTCCTCAGGCGTGTCACGTGAGACAGCGCCTATCAGCGACAGCCAATCACAAACATTAAGTCGATATAAAGCTTTCCTCAAGCGCGTCAAGTTGGACTGCGTCTGTCGGCGACAACCAATCACAACCATTAAGTCGATATGAAGTTTCCTCAAGGTTGTCACATGGGACAGCGTCTGTCAGCGACAGCCAATCACAACCATTAAGTCGATATAAAGCTTTGCTCAACGTTGTCACGTGGGACAGCGTCTGTCGGCGAAAGCCAATCACAACCATTACGTTGATATAAAGCTTTCCTCAAGGTTGTCACGTGGGACAGCGTCTGTCGGCGAAAGCCAATCACAACCATTACGTCGATATAAAGCATCTCTCAAGGTTGTCACGTGGGACAGCGTCTGTCGGCGACAGCCAATCACAACCATTAAGTCAATATAAAGCTTTCCTCAAGGTTATCACGTGGGACAGCGTCTGTCGGCGACAGCCAATAACAAACATTACGTCGATATAAAGCTTTCCTCAAGGTTGTCACGTGGGACAGCGTCTGCCGGCGACAGCCAATCACAACCATTACGTCGATATAAAGCTTTCCTCAAGGTTGTCACGTGGAACAGCGTCTGTCAGCGACAGCCAATCACAGCCATTAAGTCGATATAAATCTTTCCTCAAGGTTGTCACGTGGGATAGCGTCTGCCGGCGACAGCCAATCACAACCATTAAGTCGATATAAAGCTTTCCTCAAGGTCGACACATTAGCTTATAATGCACCATCATAGATAGGAAGCCAAAAGAAAAGAAAATGCAATAGTCGCAACTTACTTGCAATATGACGTTACAATAATCGTTTGCTTTGATGTTGTTCAGCCCAACAATGCCTGCAGGCGATAAAAAAAACAGTGTGATATATCTCTTCATATTTAGAATATTAATCCTGATTCTAGTGTTATGTTAACCTCCACATTGCACCTTGGTGGTGCATTGTTAATCTACCGATAGCTAATAACGAATCAGCTTAAAGGAGGCTGGACATATATTTATATAGAAAAGAAAGTCATTCATAATCTAAAACTGTAACTCACCAGGCAAGTAGGTCATGCCGTCGTAGGCACGTGACATCTTGGAAGATGTATCCACCATGGTAATCTGTTCCGCTGTGAAGGTTGGGTTAAGCACATACTACAAGAAAAAAGATAACCGTTACAACGGACCATTGCCGTTCTCATAAAATGAAGTTATGGGGTGTTACCCTCGGGGATTCGGGCGCCAATATAAACATTTAGCCTAAATCCCGTCGACAGGTGCATATGTTTTTCTCAAACTAAGCGACATAAAGAGTTTTTTGGTCATGAATTTCCATTGCAATTAAGCCGTTTATTATCGACTTTTTACCCTTGGTCAAGGCGAGTTCAGGGCCTCCGATTTCATGGGTTAAGTCTACCGACGAGGGTAATAAGTTGGGTTAAGGTGGGGTCAGGGAATTCGATTTTCCGGGGTTAAGCTGAATGTCAGGCTACATACGAGGGTATTTACTAAAGTCAAGGTGGGGTCAGGAAGGTCGACCTCTGGGGTTAAGTTCAATGTCATGTTACAGACGAGGGTAATAACTCAGGTCAAGGTGGGGTCATGGAGGTCGATCTCCGGGGTTAAGTTCAATGTCAAGCTACAGACGAGGGTAATAACTCAGGTCAAGGTGGGGTCAGGGAGGTCGATCTCCGGGGTTAAGTTCAATGTCAGGCTACAGACGGGGGTAATAACTCAGGTCAAGGTGGGGTCAGGAAGGTCGATCTCCGGGGTTAAGTTCAATGTCAGGCTACAGACGAGGGTAATAACTCAGGTCAAGGTGGGGTCAGGAAGGTCGATCTCCGGGGTTAAGTTCAATGTCAGGCTACAGACGGGGGTAATAACTCAGGTCAACGTGGGGTCAGGGAGGTCGATCTCCGGGGTTAAGTTCAATGTCAGGCTACAGACGGGGGTAATAACTCAGGTCAAGGTGGGGTCAGGAAGGTCGATCTCCGGGGTTAAGTTCAATGTCAGGCTACAGACGAGGGTAATAACTCAGGTCAAGGTGGGGTCAGGAAGATCGATCTCCGGGGTTAAGTTCAATGTCAGGCTACAGACGAGGGTCATACCTTAGGTCAAGGTGGGGTCAGGAAGGTCGACCTCTGGGGTTAAGTTCAATGTCAGGCTACAGACGAGGGTAATAACTCAGGTCAAGCTGAGGTCAGGGAATTCGATCTCCGGGGTTAAGTTCCATGTTAGGCTAGAGACAAGGGTAATCAATTAGGTCAAGGTGGGGTCAGGGACTTCGATCTCAGGGGTTAAGTTCAATGTCATGCTACAGACGAGGGTAATAAATTAGGTCAAGGTGGGGTCAGGGAGGTCGATCTCTGGGGTTAAGTTCAATGTCATGCTACAGACGAGGGTAATAAATTAGGTCAAGGTGAGGTCAGGGACTTCGATCTCAGGGGTTAAGCTCAATCTAAGATGAAGCAGTAGTGTGGGCTCACCGTGATATCTTCAAGCGATTGGTCGATGATCTGATAGTTGTCTGGAAGGCAGTAGAACTTTTTACTCTCCAGGTTGAGAAAAACATGATGGCTGTCCTGGACGCTGTGTGTGTACGCGTGGGATTTAATCCCTCGACCTAAAAAAAACAATGGTAAGCCTTGTACATGACAATATCGAATATAGTGCTTAAACAACAGTAACAAAACTGTTTAAAACGGTGATAAATAATTAGGGTGAAAATTATTGGGAAGCCAAGAACCCTGTGAGACCAATTGAATGACAGAATAAAAATGTGTCTGAAGCCACGTTTGTGTACAATGGGTTTTTGGGGGTTAGAGCAAAATCTGGTATAATGTGGAAAAGTACATATAAAGTACAAAAAATGTGGAAAAGTACATATAAAAGGATGATGGGCCATATATATGAATAGCATTACAATGGTCCCTGCATTATACGGTCACTCCATTACAAGACACCCTCCGTTATCCGGTCTTTTCGCTGTGCGCGGAACACTTTTACATGTTAAAGCCTCTTTATTATGCGACTCCCTCGCTAACGTGACTTACGATCGTTATGCGACCGGCACACAACTCAATCCCTTTGTTAACTAGCTACATGTCGACGCGGTGTGGTGTCACAGTCGACTCCATTGGCTCTACACAAACAACACATTGCGCTAATCTGACTGGTTGTTAACGAGCAGACGTTTAAGTGGGCATCATTGTTATTCACACCTGGTTTGTACATTTGATATAAGTAGGGCTAAGTATTAGAGTCAACACATACATGTACAAAATGGCTAGAGAACGCAAGTGGAGCAACGTGTCAATGATATTCAACGGCACGGAGCTGGGCAAACCATAATAAGCATAGTAGCTTTGTATGACTGAATGTTGATGCTATCACAGACAAGTGGGGAAAAAGGTAGAGCTGCACGCTGAAGCTGTATTATAGTGCTTTTTGAGTGCTTCGTGATACTTGAGCGAAAAAACTGTTCATCTCAGGGCATCCCTCTATTACACGACTTCCTCCGTTACACGGTCTTTTCGGGCTGGCAGAACAGAATATTACTATTGAAAGCAAAAGATCATAGTATAGGACTACATTCCACTTGTTACCGGTACTTTTGTAAGATACAGAAAAAAAATGAAACAAGTGGAAAATAAAAGCATTGCTTCACAAGCATGATTTCTTTATTTGATCTTAATTTTAGTTTATCATTGTCAAGACCAATTTACTGGTACTCACCTTGGAAATACTTTCCACACACCAGACATGCATAGACATTCAGATGTGACAGTGATACAGAACATAACTTCTCAAAGTCAAAATCCAGCAGAGATCTGAAACAGGAAAATAATTCATGCTAAGGGCAATCGATGCATCAAGATGCTGGGTATTAAAAAGTGAATATAGATAGGCAAGCACAGCTGCTTTAAGAACCAGCAATTCTGATATTTACTACAGCAACATTTGGTAGACTATACAACCTTTGACACACGGCTTGTTTTATTTGGATTATATTCTATAGATTATATATAAATATATAGAGCATCTTCATGCCTACGTCAAAAAATTATTTCATTAACCATGGTTATCTTTTCTCTCCCAGTATAGGCTACCTCTTGCACAGATATGAGCTAAGGAGTGTCAGCATTTGTCAAAACCACCAGTAATTCCTGGCATTAATATCATTCAAACATCACTGATACACAGTGAACAATTTTCTATTGATTCAACTGTAAATAAAAATAAATTACATTTTCGAAAAACCAAAAATATGTGAGCAATTACCTGTTGATTGTATCTAAGTATGGGCAATTACGACTTCTCTTGTCTTCCCCTGGGAGCCCTGAAAGACATGGGATGTGACATAACGTTAAATATTGGCCTTTGTTTTATAGGAAATAGGTAGTGCTAGTTTATGCTTAGGCTCAAAATAAAGTCAAACAAATTGCTACAAATTAGTAAGTTAGTACCATAGTAAGCAACGTTATTTGCCTGTACTACAGAATGACAACTACCGGGATATGTACACATGGCCGGAATGAACAAATTGATCAGTTTTGCAATTTTTTACATGTTGAAGCAACTATAGATCATAGCTGGAGATATTTGTGCTTTGACGAATGATAAAATCACACTATAACATTCTACACATGACTATATTGTAATGTAAATGGTCTAATAACAAGCTGAATAACAGATTTTTATTTTTTTTATCAGTTATTTTGACTTTGGTAAGAGTTGGTTACAAGAATTAATGACTACCATGACAACATTTGATAAATATATCATCATTTAGCTATTTGCAACCTTCATTAGGATGTCATTTTGATTGATAATATCAGATAATATCTTCAATTATTATTGTAACAGTTAAGTAATAAATGTTGTATAAAATTTTTAAGTTAAGGTCAAGAAAGTGTGTTACACTAGGTTGCTTAGGTTATATTTTTTCATGAAGAAATGTTGGTTTATATATCTTTTCCCAAATAACCGCCATCACGGTATTAGCCAGAATTTTGTTTTTTAAGAAAAAAGTGTCCATATGAATGAATCTGTGAGCGCCATGATTGCTGTCTAAACCTCATGACCAAAAGACCAATTTTGGGTGGGTAAACAGCACTGGAACATGCGCCAACCTGAAAATCTGCCTGCCAAAATTGAAACTGCCCGCCAGCGGGTCTCTGGCTAATTCCTTGTGAAATATAACCGATACAACCTAGTTTTGACATACTTTATTGATGTCAGAAGATAGAACAAGGTATATAGAATATGCACACACTATGATTGTATGCATACACATTACAATAAAAGCTACAGTTGACTCCCTACTAACGTCTAAAGATTTTAATATTGACATTGTTATACCCCTAGAGAAGCTGGCTTGCCTGCAGGCATTTGTATCAAATGCTAATGGAGCAGAGGAACCAAGTTGCATTCATAGGTACCAAAATGTGCCAAAAACAAATATAGCGGTCTGTTGGTCTGGAAAAGTTGTATGCTCCAATATTTTTTCATAAAAATATAATGGAAACATCCTAGTGTAGACACACTTTCTTGATGTCGGAAGATAGAATAAAGTATATAAAATGTGTAAACACTATAATTATAGAGGTATACATTATGATAAAAGCTAGTCGATTCTCAACTGGCATCTAAAGAATTTAGCATGGACACTGTTGTGCCTCTAGAGAAACAGGCTTGCCCCAAGCTCAAGCCAGGCCCATGGTGTCTCATCTTTTATCTATTATTTCAACATGCCAGATACGACAGGACCGGCAACATCTAAAGTTAATATCCCTGAACACGGCCGACAAGTGAGTGTCTTAGTGAAGATGAGAAAACAGGTTTCTTAAACAGCGACCAAGTGCGATGAGATCAGACGTTAGGCTACCATGTCGTCCCATACCAACTGTCTTACAACAGTTAACCTGCAAGTCTTGTTTTCAGGCTATAGTAATGGGCGATAATATGTCAAACAAGCATAAATCAAACACATTTTATATTGATATGCGCTATACGCATCATGTACAACATAAACTGGTGGAGCGTTATCAGACGTTAATCGCCGCTAAATAGTTTAAAATAACAACGTTTTCGCTGGATATCCTCCGTTTCTGAAATGGTTCGCTTTCGGACCGGTGTCTCGGGAGCCGCCATGACGCTAGAGACTCAATCTTCACCCAGAGGTCGCCACTAGCTCAACGGCCTTCTCGCATTCTCCACACGGTGGGGGTTCCGATCGGTGAGCGAGCTATATAGAGGGCCCCAGAGGGGCTTTTTCGACACGGCGACACGGCGATTTTTAAAATCGACAACGCGACATTGGGGTTGTCTTAGAATCGACATGCTACAGACATTTTCTTAAAATCGACACGCGACATAGACCTTTTCTTAAAATCGACACGCGACATGGAACTTTTTTTTAAATCGACACGTGACATTGACCTTTTTTCAAAATCGACACGCGACATGGCCACCCCCCCTCAGGGGCTCTTAGTAGGTGCGGACTCAGAGCGCAGGGTTAAGGGGGGTTGCCCTCTGAAAACTTTTGATCTATTTTATTTATTTTTAATTCCAATGGAAATGTTTTTTAATGCCGCGTGCATGTATCTGGATTTTAAAAGGAGTGGGTGGGCACATAAGGATGACATGAACCATGGTTAATGCATTTCTAGCTATGAACAGCGATGGCGTGTCTATGTCGCAAGATACATGTACATATACCGTTCCAAGCAGGGGCGGATGCAGGATTTTGAAAAGGGGGGTGGCTGTCACAGGAAGGGGAGAGAGCGGCAAGGTGACAGCGGTGTAGTTGTAAGACGGGGTGCAGGAAGGGGAGAGAGCGGCAAGGTGACAGCGGTGTAGTTGTAAGACGGGGTGCAGGAAGGGGAGAGAGCGGCAAGGTGACAGCGGTGTAGTTGTAAGACGGGGTGCAGGAAGGGGAGAGAGCGGCAAGGTGACAGAGGTGTAGTTGTAAGACGGGTTGCAGGAAGGGGAGAGAGCGGCAAGGTGACAGCGGTGTAGTTGTAAGACGGGGTGCAGGAAGGGGAGAGAGCGGCAAGGTGACAGCAGTGTAGTTGTAGGACGGGTTGCAGGAAGGGGAGAGAGCGGCAAGGTGACAGCGGTGTAGTTGTAGCACGGGGTGCAGGAAGGGGAGAGAGCGGCAAGGTGACAGCGGTGTAGTTGTAAGACGGGGTGCAGGAAGGGGAGAGAGCGGCAAGGTGACAGCGGTGTAGTTGTAAGAAGGGGTGCAGGAAGGGGAGAGAGTGGCAAGGTGACAGCGGTGTAGTTGTAAGACGGGGTGCAGGAAGGGGAGAGAGCGGCAAGGTGACAGCGGTGTAGTTGTAAGACGGGGTGCAGGAAGGGGAGAGAGCGGCAAGGTGACAGCGGTGTAGTTGTAGGACGGGGTGCAGGAAGGGGAGAGAGCGGCAAGGTGACAGCGGTGTAGTTGTAGGACGGGGTGCAGGAAGGGGAGAGAGCGGCAAGGTGACAGCGGTGTAGTTGTAAGACGGGGTGCAGGAAGGGGAGAGAGCGGCAAGGTGACAGCGGTGTAGTTGTAAGACGGGGTGCAGGAAGGGGAGAGAGCGGCAAGGTGACAGAGGTGTAGTTGTAAGACGGGTTGCAGGAAGGGGAGAGAGCGGCAAGGTGACAGCGGTGTAGTTGTAAGACGGGGTGCAGGAAGGGGAGAGAGCGGCAAGGTGACAGCAGTGTAGTTGTAGGACGGGTTGCAGGAAGGGGAGAGAGCGGCAAGGTGACAGCGGTGTAGTTGTAGCACGGGGTGCAGGAAGGGGAGAGAGCGGCAAGGTGACAGCGGTGTAGTTGTAAGACGGGGTGCAGGAAGGGGAGAGAGCGGCAAGGTGACAGCGGTGTAGTTGTAAGAAGGGGTGCAGGAAGGGGAGAGAGTGGCAAGGTGACAGCGGTGTAGTTGTAAGACGGGGTGCAGGAAGGGGAGAGAGCGGCAAGGTGACAGCGGTGTAGTTGTAAGACGGGGTGCAGGAAGGGGAGAGAGCGGCAAGGTGACAGCGGTGTAGTTGTAGGACGGGGTGCAGGAAGGGGAGAGAGCGGCAAGGTGACAGCGGTGTAGTTGTAGGACGGGGTGCAGGAAGGGGAGAGAGCGGCAAGGTGACAGCGGTGTAGTTGTAAGACGGGGTGCAGGAAGGGGAGAGAGCGGCAAGGTGACAGCGGTGCAGTTGTAAGACGGGGTGCAGGAAGGGGAGAGAGCGGCAAGGTGACAGCGGTGTAGTTGTAAGACGGGGTGCAGGAAGGGGAGAGAGCGGCAAGGTGACAGCGGTGTAATTGTAAGACGGGGTGCAGGAAGGGGAGAGAGCGGCAAGGTGACAGCGGTGTAGTTGTAAGACGGGGTGCAGGAAGGGGAGAGAGCGGCAAGGTGACAGCGGTGTAGTTGTAAGACGGGGTGCAGGAAGGGGAGAGAGCGGCGAGGTGACAGCGGTGTAGTTGTAGGACGGGGTGCAGGAAGGGGAGAGAGCGGCGAGGTGACAGCGGTGTAGTTGTAGGACGGGGTGCAGGAAGGGGAGAGAGCGGCAAGGTGACAGCGGTGTAATTGTAAGACGGGGTGCAGGAAGGGGAGAGAGCGGCAAGGTGACAGCGGTGTAGTTGTAAGACGGGGTGCAGGAAGGGGAGAGAGCGGCAAGGTGACAGCGGTGTAGTTGTAAGACGGGGTGCAGGAAGGGGAGAGAGCGGCGAGGTGACAGCGGTGTAGTTGTAGGACGGGGTGCAGGAAGGGGAGAGAGCGGCGAGGTGACAGCGGTGTAGTTGTAGGACGGGGTGCAGGAAGGGGAGAGAGCGGCAAGGTGACAGCGGTGTAGTTGTAAGACGGGGTGCAGGAAGGGGAGAGAGCGGCAAGGTGACAGCGGTGTAGTTGTAAGACGGGGTGCAGGAAGGGGAGAGAGCGGCGAGGTGACAGCGGTGTAGTTGTAGGACGGGGTGCAGGAAGGGGAGAGAGCGGCGAGGTGACAGCGGTGTAGTTGTAGGACGGGGTGCAGGAAGGGGAGAGAGCGGCAAGGTGACAGCGGTGTAGTTGTAGGACGGGGTGCAGGAAGGGGAGAGAGCGGCAAGGTGACAGCGGTGTAGTTGTAGCACCGGGTGCAGGAAGGAGAGAGAGCGGCGAGGTGACAGCGGTGTAGTTGTAGGACGGGGTGCAGGAAGGGGAGAGAGCGGCAAGGTGAAAGCGGTGTAGTTGTAGGACGGGGTGCAGGAAGGGGAGAGAGCGGCGAGGTGACAGCGGTGTAGTTGTAGGACGGGGTGCAGGAAGGGGAGAGAGCGGCAAGGTGACAGCGGTGTAGTTGTAGCACCGGGTGCAGGAAGGAGAGAGAGCGGCGAGGTGACAGCGGTGTAGTTGTAGGACGGGGTGCAGGAAGGGGAGAGAGCGGCAAGGTGAAAGCGGTGTAGTTGTAGGACGGGGTGCAGGAAGGGGAGAGAGCGGCAAGGTGACAGCGGTGTAGTTGTAGGACGGGGTGCAGGAAGGGGAGAGAGCGGCAAGGTGACAGCGGTGTAGTTGTAGGACGGGGTGCAGGAAGGGGAGAGAGCGGCAAGGTGACAGCGGTGTAGTTGTAGCACCGGGTGCAGGAAGGAGAGAGAGCGGCGAGGTGACAGCGGTGTAGTTGTAGGACGGGGTGCAGGAAGGGGAGAGAGCGGCAAGGTGAAAGCGGTGTAGTTGTAGGACGGGGTGCAGGAAGGGGAGAGAGCGGCAAGGTGACAGCGGTGTAGTTGTAGCACCGGGTGCAGGAAGGGGAGAGAGCGGCGAGGTGACAGCGGTGTAGTTGTAGGACGGGGTACAGGAAGGGGAGAGAGCGGCAAGGTGAAAGCGGTGTAGTTGTAGGACGGGATGCAGGAAGGGGAGAGAGCGGCAAGGTGACAGCGGTGTAGTTGTAGCACCGGGTGCAGGAAGGGGAGAGAGCGGCGAGGTGACAGCGGTGTAGTTGTAGGACGGGGTACAGGAAGGGGAGAGAGCGGCAAGGTGACAGCGGTGTAGTTGTAGGACGGGATGCAGGAAGGGGAGAGAGCGGCAAGGTGACAGCGGTGTAGTTGTAGCACCGGGTGCAGGAAGGGGAGAGAGCGGCGAGGTGACAGCGGTGTAGTTGTAGGACGGGGTGCAGGAAGGGGAGAGAGCGGCAAGGTGACAGCGGTGTAGTTGTAGGACGGGATGCAGGAAGGGGAGAGAGCGGCAAGGTGACAGCGGTGTAGTTGTAGCACCGGGTGCAGGAAGGGGAGAGAGCGGCGAGGTGACAGCGGTGTAGTTGTAGGACGGGGTGCAGGAAGGGGAGAGAGCGGCGAGGTGACAGCGGTGTAGTTGCAGGACGGGGTGCAGGAAGGGGAGAGAGCGGCAAGGTGACAGCGGTGTAGTTGTAGCACGGGGTGCAGGAAGGGGAGAGAGCGGCAAGGTGACAGCGGTGTAGTTGTAGCACCGGGTGCAGGAAGGAGAGAGAGCGGCAAGGTGACAGCGGTGTAGTTGTAAGGCGGGGTGCAGGAAGGGGTGAGAGCGGCAAGGTGACAGCGGTGTAGTTGTAAGACGGGGTACAGGAAGGGGAGAGAGCGGCAAGGTGACAGCGGTGTAGTTGTAAGACGGGGTGCAAGAAGGGGAGAGAGCGGCAAGGTGACAGCGGTGTAGTTGTAAGACGGGGTGCAGGAAGGGGAGAGAGCGGCAAGGTGACAGCGGTGTAGTTGTAAGACGGGGTGCAGGAAGGGGAGAGAGCGGCAAGGTGACAGCGGTGTAGTTGTAAGACGGGGTGCAGGAAGGGGAGAGAGCGGCAAGGTGACAGCGGTGTAGTTGTAGGACGGGGTGCAGCAAGGGGAGAGAGCGGCAAGGTGACAGCGGTGTAGTTGTAAGACGGGGTGCAGGAAGGGGAGAGAGCGGCAAGGTGACAGCGGTGTAGTTGTAGCACGGGGTGCAGGAAGGGGAGAGAGCGGCAAGGTGACAGCGGTGTAGTTGTAGGACGGGGTGCAGGAAGGGGAGAGTGCGGCAAGGTGACAGCGGTGTAGTTGTAGGATGGGGTGCAGGAAGGGGAGAGAGCGGCAAGGTGACAGCAGTGTAGTTGTAAGACGGGTTGCAGGAAGGGGAGAGAGCGGCAAGGTGACAGCGGTGTAGTTGTAGGACGGGGTACAGGAAGGGGAGAGAGCGGCAAGGTGACAGCGGTGTAGTTGTAGGGCGGGGTGCAGGAATGGGCGAGAGCGGCAAGGTGACAGCGGTGTAGTTGTAGGACGGGGTGCAGGAAGGGGAGAGAGCAGCAAGGTGACAGCGGTGTAGTTGTTGGACGGGGTGCAGGAAGGGGAGAGAGCGGCAAGGTGAGAGCGGTGTAGTTGTAGGACGGGGTGCAGGAAGGGGAGAGGGCGGCAAGGTGACAGCGGTGTAGTTGTAAGACGGGGTGCAGGAAGGGAAGAGAGCGGCAAGGTGACAGCGTTATAGTTGTAGGACGGGGTGCAGGAAGGGGAGAGAGCGGCAAGGTGACAGCGGTGTAGTTGTAAGACGGGGTGCAGGAAGGGGAGAAAGCGGCAAGGTGACAGCGGTGTAGTTGTAAGACGGGGTGCAGGAACGGGGAAAGAGCGGCAAGGTGACAGGGGTGTAGTTGTAGGACGGGGTGCAGGAATGGGAGAGAGCGGCAAGGTGACAGCGGTGTTGTTGTAGGACGGGGTGCAGGAAGGGGAGAGAGCGGCAAGGTGACAGCGGCGTAGTTGTAAGACGGGGTGCAGGAAGGGGAGAGAGCGGCAAGGTGACAGCGGTGTAGTTGTAGGACGGGGTGCAGGAAGGGGAGAGAGCGGCAAGGTGACAGCGGTGTAGTTGTAAGACGGGGTGCAGGAAGGGGAGAGAGCGGCAAGGTGACAGCGGTGTAGTTGTAAGACGGGGTGCAGGAACGGGGAGAGAGCGGCAAGGTGACAGCGGTGTAGTTGTAAGACGGGGTGCAGGAAGGTGAGAGAGCGGCAAGGTGACAGCGGTGTAGTTGTAAGACGGGGTGCAAGAACGGGCAGAGAGCGGCAAGGTGACAGCGGTGTAGTTGTAGGACGCGGTGCAGGAAGGGGAGAGAGCGGCAAGGTGACAGCGGTGTAGTTGCCAGACGGGTTGCGGGAAGGGGAGAGAGCGGCAGGCTGACAGCGGTGTAATTGTAAGACGGGGTGCAGGAACGGGGAGAGAGCGGCAAGGTGACAGCGGTGTAGTTGTAGGACGGGGTGCAGGAAGGGGAGAGAGCGGCAAGGTGACAGCGGTGTAGTTGCAAGGCGGGTTGCGGGAAGGGGAGAGAGCGGCAGGCTGACAGCGGTGTAGTTGTAAGACGGGGTGCAGGAACGGGGAGAGAGCGGCAAGGTGACAGCGGTGTAGTTGTAAGACGGGGTGCAGGAACGGGGAGAGAGCGGCAAGGTGACAGCGGTGTAGTTGTAAGACGGGGTGCAGGAAGGGGAGAGAGCGGCAAGGTGACAGCGGTGTAGTTGTAAGACGGGGTGCAGGAACGGGGAAAGAGCGGCAAGGTGACAGCGGTGTAGTTGTAGGACGGGGTGCAGGAATGGAAGAGAGCGGCAAGGTGACAGCGGTGTTGTTGTAGGACGGGGTGCAGGAAGGGGAGAGAGCGGCAAGGTGACAGCGGTGTAGTTGTAAGACGGGGTGCAGAAAGGGGAGAGAGCGGCAAGGTGACAGCGGTGTAGTTGTAGGACGGGGTGCAGGAAGGGGAGAGAGCGGCAAGGTGACAGCGGTGTAGTTGTAAGACAGGGTGCAGGAAGGGGAGAGAGCGGCAAGGTGACAGCGGTGTAGTTGTAAGACGGGATGCAGGAAGGGGAGAGAGCGGCAAGGTGACAGCGGTGTAGTTGTAGGACGGGGTGCAGGAAGGGGAGAGAGCGGCAAGGTGACAGCGGTGTAGTTGTAAGACGGGGTGCAGGAAGGGGAGAGAGCGGCAAGGTGACAGCGGTGTAGTTGTAGGACGGGGTGCAGGAAGGGGAGAGAGCGGCAAGGTGACAGCGGTGTAGTTGTAGGACGGGGTGCAGGAAGGGGAGAGTGCGGCAAGGTGACAGCGGTGTAGTTGTAGGATGGGGTGCAGGAAGGGGAGAGAGCGGCAAGGTGACAGCGGTGTAGTTGTAAGACGGGGTGCAGGAAGGTGAGAGAGCGGCAGGGTGACAGCGGTGTAGTTGTAAGACGGGGTGCAAGAACGGGCAGAGAGCGGCAAGGTGACAGCGGTGTAGTTGTAGGACGCGGTGCAGGAAGGGGAGAGAGCGGCAAGGTGACAGCGGTGTAGTTGCAAGACGGGTTGCGGGAAGGGGAGAGAGCGGCAGGCTGACAGCGGTGTAGTTGTAGGACGGGGTGCAGGAAGGGGAGAGAGCGGCAAGGTGACAGCGGTGTAGTTGTAAGACGGGGTGCAGGAAGGGGAGAGAGCGGCAAGGTGACAGCGGTGTAGTTGCAAGGCGGGTTGCGGGAAGGGGAGAGAGCGGCAGGCTGACAGCGGTGTAGTTGTAAGACGGGGTGCAGGAACGGGGAGAGAGCGGCAAGGTGACAGCGGTGTAGTTGTAAGACGGGGTGCAGGAACGGGGAGAGAGCGGCAAGGTGACAGCGGTGTAGTTGTAAGACGGGGTGCAGGAAGGGGAGAGAGCGGCAAGGTGAAAGCGGTGCAGTTGTAAGACGGGGTGCAGGAAGGGGAGAGAGCGGCAAGGTGACAGCGGTGTAGTTGTAGGACGGGGTGCAGGAAGGGGAGAGAGCGGCAAGGTGATAGCGGTGTAGTTGTAGGACGGGATGCAGGAAGGGGAGAGAGCGGCGAGGTGACAGCGGTGTAGTTGTAGGACGGGGTGCAGGAAGGGGAGAGAGCGGCAATGTGACAGCGGTGTAGTTGCAAGGCGGGTTGCGGGAAGGGGAGAGAGCGGCAGGCTGACAGCGGTGTAGTTGTAAGACGGGGTGCAGGAACGGGGAGAGAGCGGCAAGGTGACAGCGGTGTAGTTGTAAGACGGGGTGCAGGAACGGGGAGAGAGCGGCAAGGTGACAGCGGTGTAGTTGTAAGACGGGGTGCAGGAAGGGGAGAGAGCGGCAAGGTGAAAGCGGTGCAGTTGTAAGACGGGGTGCAGGAAGGGGAGAGAGCGGCAAGGTGACAGCGGTGTAGTTGTAGGACGGGGTGCAGGAAGGGGAGAGAGCGGCAAGGTGATAGCGGTGTAGTTGTAGGACGGGATGCAGGAAGGGGAGAGAGCGGCAAGGTGACAGCGGTGTAGTTGTAGGACGGGGTGCAGGAAGGGGAGAGAGCGGCAAGGTGACAGCGGTGTAGTTGTAGGACGGGGTGCAGGAAGGGGAGAGAGCGGCAAGGTGACAGCGGTGTAGTTGTAAGACGAGGTGCAGGAAGGGGAGAGAGCGGCAAGGTGACAGCGGTGTAGTTGTAAGACGGGGTGCAGGAAGGGGAAAGAGCGGCAAGGTGACAGCGGTGTAGTTGTTGGACGGGGTGCAGGAAGGGGAGAGAGCGGCAAGGTGACAGCGGTGTGTTTGTAGGTCAAGGTGCAAGAAAGGGAGGTACCAGAAAGATAATTATCAAGAAAGGTAATTCGATAGAAAATGTATGAATCATTGTAATTGATTAGCTGCGATTTTTCGAGCCTTTCTATGACTCTGAATCTCTCCATAACTCTCCTGTCACTCCAATTCCCTCCTTATCCTCTCCTGGCACTCCCATTCCCTCGCTATACTCTCCTGGCATCCTAATATCTTGGAAGTGCTCTTTACCACGTTGTGGCACTCTCGTATTTAATTAACCCGACTTCTCTCCTCCTGACTGTTGACAATTCTTACTGTTTATTTGTTTCTCTGAATTTATTGCGGTCTTGCATGTACTTGCATGCCTAGAGATATCGATTAACATGATTAAAATTTTAAAACAGAGTAGATGTCACTTTTAACTTCTACTTGTTCTATCAGCAGGCATCCTTTCCAACAAGGGTGCTGTGACCTTGGTTACATCCCTGTATTTTAATAATCTAAATATGCTACAAAGATAATGGCATCACACGTGAGCCAATGCGATACCCGTCCAACTCTCATGATAATGCTTAGCCTGAAAACAAGACGTTAGGGGGTGGGGGCAACGGGGGTGTCGTGTTCCCAAATTACGAAGATTTTTTTTTTTTATTCCCAGGTCACGATCAATTAAATGGAGAACTCCCCGCATATTCCTACAATGGAAGGGGTGGATGCATGACATAAATTGGCAATTTCCCAATTCACGGTTATTTAGTAATGAAATTCTCAGTTCACGATTAACAAAAATCATTGATCGCGACGGTCGGGTAATATCTCATTCCCAGTTCACGAAGAATTATTTTCCTCATTCCCAGCTCACTGTAAAATAAAGAGCCGAAGAACGTAAATACCTCTTGCCCCCCCCCCACCCCCCCCCCCCCCCAACACGTTACTTCTGTAAGACAGTTTGGAAAGGGACGACATGTAGTCCCAACGTCTGAACTCAATGGGACGTTGTTGACCTATTCAGTAAACATTCACATTTCACATTCACATGTCGCCCAAGGCCCTTTTCCAAGTGTCTTACGACAATAACGTCTTGTTTTCAAGCTAGATAATGTCTGATGTGATACGGATATGGATAAAACTTCATACAACATGTATCATCAAGTCCAAACAGTCGAAATGTCAAGCGTCCCTGCCTCCGAACTCACCGGGTCACCTGTGGGCCTGGCTCCTGGATAGCGCTGCATGCATGTGCACTGGCGGCCACTACACGGCAAAGCATAAATCGCCGCGCCGAGGCCTAGCCGAGCCATCACTGGAACCTTGGATTTTCAAAATAGCATGTCACGTGATACGCATGCGTAAAAAAAACAGGTTAAAATTAACTAGGCCTAGTCCAGTTGGGTCATTTTTGAATTCGGTCACACACAATCTCACATACAGTCGGTAATTTTTAGGCGGCTTACTACAATGCATCAAAGCGGCAAACGTAAGGGAGGGTCCAGACTATTGGAAGAGTCGACCAGACTATAAGGGGTGGTGATGCGGGTGGAGGAGGGACTGAGACCGGAAGAAGATCACTGAAGGGTCAAATAACGGTTGCCACCTCTCCGTCAACGCTATGGGGCGGATCTGGCATCCTGTACCCCGGAACAAGGTCACCACAAGGTCACGTGTGGCAGGTACTCCAAGCAGACCCCATGAGAGCGTAACGGCAGCGGAATCGGTGGTTCGAGCCCCGCTGTGGCCATGTCTGTGTGGTCGCAGAATAAAGATCCCAAGATTCTTCGCAAAGAGTAGGGGCTTACCCCCCGGGGCATGGCTCCGCTCTCCCTTCCTTCTCCCATTGCCGCCATATGACCAGAATTGCTTCAAGCCGTCATTGAAGGGGCCGGCGTTTAGCGGATTCCGAGAAAAGAAGTGTAACCAATAAAAACGCTAACGCTTCACGTTTGGTGTGTTCCTGGGTCAGTGTGTAAGCAGGTTGGGGTGTTCCTGGGTCAGTGTGTAAGCAGGTTGGGGTGTTCCTGGGTCAGTGTGTAAGCAGGTTGGGGTGTTCCTGGGTCAGTGTGTAAGCAGGTTGGGGTGTTCCTGGGTCAGTGTGTAAGCAGGTTGGGGTGTTCCTGGGTCAGTGTGTAAGCAGGTTGAGGTGTTCCTGGGTCAGTGTGTAAGCAGGTTGGGGTGTTCCGGGGTCAGTGTGTAAGCAGGTTGGGGTGTTCCTGGGTCAGTGTGTGAGCAGGTTGGGGTGTTCCTGGGTCAGTGTGTAAGCAGGTTGGGGTGTTCCTGGGTCAGTGTGTAAGCAGGTTGGGGTGTTCCTGGGTCAGTGTGTAAGCAGGTTGGGGTGTTCCTGGGTCAGTGTGTAAGCAGGTTGGGGTGTTCCTGGGTCAGTGTGTAAGCAGGTTGGGGTGTTCCTGGGTCAGTGTGTAAGCAGGTTGGGGTGTTCCTGGGTCAGTGTGTAAGCAGGTTGGGGTGTTCCTGGGTCAGTGTATAAGCAGGTTGGGGTGTTCCTGGGTCAGTGTGTAAGCAGGTTGGGGTGTTCCTGGGTCAGTGTGTAAGCAGGTTGGGGTGTTCCTGGGTCAGTGTGTAAGCAGGTTGGGGTGTTCCTGGGTCAGTGTGTAAGCAGGTTGGGGTGTTCCTGGGTCAGTGTGTAAGCAGGTTGGGGTGTTCCTGGGTCAGTGTGTAAGCAGGTTGGGGTGTTCCTGGGTCAGTGTGTAAGCAGGTTGGGGTGTTCCTGGGTCAGTGTGTAAGCAGGTTGGTGTGTTCCTGGGTCAGTGTGTAAGCATGTTGGGGTGTTCCTGGGTCAGTGTGTAAGCAGGTTGGGGTGTTCCGGGGTCAGTGTGTAAGCAGGTTGGGGTGTTCCTGGGTCAGTGTGTAAGCAGGTTGGGGTGTTCCTGGGTCAGTGTGTGAGCAGGTTGGGGTGTTCCTGGGTCAGTGTGTAAGCAGGTTGGGGTGTTCCTGGGTCAGTGTGTGAGCAGGTTGGGGTGTTCCTGGGTCAGTGTGTAAGCAGGTTGGGGTGTTCCTGGGTCAGTGTGTGAGCAGGTTGGGGTGTTCCTGGGTCAGTGTGTAAGCAGGTTGGGGTGTTCCTGGGTCAGTGTGTAAGCAGGTTGGGGTGTTCCTGGGTCAGTGTGTAAGCAGGTTGGGGTGTTCCGGGGTCAGTGTGTAAGCAGGTTGGGGTGTTCCTGGGTCAGTGTGTAACCAGGTTGGGGTGTTCCTGGGTCAGTGTGTAAGCAGGTTGGGGTGTTCCTGGGTCAGTGTGTAAGCAGGTTGGGGTGTTCCTGGATCAGTCTGTAAGCAGGTTGGGGTGTTCCTGGGTCAGTGTGTAAGCAGGTTGGTGTGTTCCTGGGCCAGTGTGTAAGCAGGTTGGGGTGTTCCTGGGTCAGTGTGTAAGCAGGTTGGGGTGTTCCTGGGTCAGTGTGTAAGCAGGTTGGGGTGTTCCTGGGTCAGTGTCTAAGCAGGTTGGGGTGTTCCGGGGTCAGTGTGTAAGCAGGTTGGGGTGTTCCGGGGTCAGTGTGTAAGCAGGTTGGGGTGTTCCTGGGTCAGTGTGTAAGCAGGTTGGGGTGTTCCTGGGTCAGTGTGTAAGCAGGTTGGGGTGTTCCTGGGTCAGTGTGTAAGCAGGTTGGGGTGTTCCTGGGTCAGTGTGTAAGCAGGTTGGGGTGTTCCGGGGTCAGTGTGTAAGCAGGTTGGGGTGTTCCGGGGTCAGTGTGTAAGCAGGTTGAGGTGTTCCTGGGTCAGTGTGTAAGCAGGTTGGGGTGTTCCGGGGTCAGTGTGTAAGCAGGTTGGGGTGTTCCTGGGTCAGTGTGTAAGCAGGTTGGGGTGTTCCGGGGTCAGTGTGTAAGCAGGTTGGGGTGTTCCTGGGTCAGTGTGTAAGCAGGTTGGGGTGTTCCTGGGTCAGTGTGTAAGCAGGTTGGGGTGTTCCGGGGTCAGTGTGTAAGCAGGTTGGGGCGTTCCTGGGTCAGTGTGTAAGCAGGTTGATGTGTTCCTGGGTCAGTGTGTAAGCAGGTTGGGGTGTTCCTGGGTCAGTGTGTAAGCAGGTTGGGGTGTTCCTGGGTCAGTGTGTAAGCAGGTTGGGGTGTTCCTGGGTCAGTGTGTAAGCAGGTTGGGGTGTTCCGGGATCAGTGTGTAAGCAGGTTGGGGTGTTCCTGGGTCAGTGTGTAAGCAGGTTGGGGTGTTCCTGGGTCAGTGTGTAAGCAGGTTGGGGTGTTCCGGGGTCAGTGTGTAAGCAGGTTGGGGTGTTCCGGGGTCAGTGTGTAAGCAGGTTGGTGTGTTCCGGGGTCAGTGTGTAAGCAGGTTGGGGTGTTCCTGGGTCAGTGTGTAAGCAGGTTGAGGTGTTCCTGGGTCAGTGTGTAAGCAGGTTGGGGTGTTCCTGGGTCAGTGTGTAAGCAGGTTGGGGTGTTCCTGGGTCAGTGTGTAAGCAGGTTGGGGTGTTCCTGGGTCAGTGTGTAAGCAGGTTGGGGTGTTCCTGGGTCAGTGTGTAAGCAGGTTGGGGTGTTCCGGGGTCAGTGTGTAAGCAGGTTGGGGTGTTCCTGGGTCAGTGTGTAAGCAGGTTGGGGTGTTCCTGGGTCAGTGTGTAAGCAGGTTGAGGTGTTCCTGGGTCAGTGTGTAAGCAGGTTGGGGTGTTCCGGGGTCAGTGTGTAAGCAGGTTGGGGTGTTCCTGGGTCAGTGTGTAAGCAGGTTGGGGTGTTCCTGGGTCAGTGTGTAAGCAGGTTGGGGTGTTCCTGGGTCAGTGTAAGCAGGTTGGGGTGTTCCTGGGTCAGTGTGTAAGCAGGTTGGGGTGTTCCTGGGTCAGTGTGTAAGCAGGTTGGGGTGTTCCTGGGTCAGTGTGTAAGCAGGTTGGGGTGTTCCTGGGTCAGTGTGTAAGCAGGTTGGGGTGTTCCTGGGTCAGTGTGTAGGCAGGTTGAGGTGTTCCTGGGTCAGTGTGTAAGCAGGTTGGGGTGTTCCGGGGTCAGTGTGTAAGCAGGTTGGGGTGTTCCTGGGTCAGTGTGTAAGCAGGTTGGTGTGTTCCTGGGTCAGTGTGTAAGCAGGTTGGGGTGTTCCTGGGTCAGTGTGTAAGCAGGTTGGGGTGTTCCTGGGTCAGTGTGTAAGCAGGTTGGGGTGTTCCTGGGTCAGTGTGTAAGCAGGTTGGGGTGTTCCTGGGTCAGTGTGTAAGCAGGTTGGGGTGTTCCTGGGTCAGTGTGTAAGCAGGTTGGGGTGTTCCTGGGTCAGTGTGTAAGCAGGTTGGGGTGTTCCTGGGTCAGTGTGTAAGCAGGTTGGGGTGTTCCGGGGTTAGTGTGTAAGCAGGTTGGGGTGTTCCGGGGTCAGTGTGTAAGCTGGTTGGGGTGTTCCTGGGTCAGTGTGTAAGCAGGTTGGGGTGTTCCTGGGTCAGTGTGTAAGCAGGTTGGGGTGTTCCGGGGTCAGTGTGTAAGCAGGTTGGGGTGTTCCGGGGTCAGTGTGTGAGCAGGTTGGGGTGTTCCTGGGTCAGTGGGTAAGCAGGTTGGAGTGTTCCTGGGTCAGTGTGTAAGCAGGTTGGGGTGTTCCGGGGTCAGTGTGTAAGCAGGTTGGGGTGTTCCGGGGTCAGTGTGTAAGCAGGTTGGGGTGTTCCGAGGTCAGTGTGTAAGCAGGTTGGGGTGTTCCTGGGTCAGTGTGTAAGCAGGTTGGGGTGTTCCTGGGTCAGTGTGTAAGCAGGTTGGGGTGTTCCGGGGTCAGTGTGTAAGCAGGTTGGGGTGTTCCTGGGTCAGTGTGTAAGCAGGTTGGGGTGTTGCTGGGTCAGTGTGTAAGCAGGTTGGGGTGTTCCTGGGTCAGTGTGTAAGCAGGTTGGGGTGTTCCGGGGTCAGTGTGTGAGCAGGTTGGGGTGTTCCTGGGTCAGTGTGTAAGCAGGTTGGGGTGTTCCTGGGTCAGTGTGTAAGCAGGTTGGGGTGTTCCGGGGTCAGTGTGTAAGCAGGGAGGGGTGTTCCTGGGTCAGTGTGTAAGCAGGTTGAGCTGCAGGTAAGCAGGTTAAATCGGTTACGGGGTCGAATCCCGGAGAGCACATGCATCTGAGGCAAGTTTCATCCAACTCTATTGTCCCGGCAAGTTTCATGGTACCACTTAGAATACAAGTGCACAAAAGTGGCATAAACGCCAAAATGTCACTTCCCTTCGCCATTACCTGATAAATAAACTTACAAAGCATGTCGCAAAATGTATGACAGTCCTGTACGGCCGAGCTCCGCCCAAACCTCGATTCCAAACTGAAAATAGTGGATGTTTGAACAGTGCCATATCCACTTGTGAGGAATATAAACGTTTATTCACAAAGAGAAATATAATACAAGCAGGTGTTATAGCACGCAATTGACGGTACATAGGTTACTACTAATACTACTGACTACTATTTTGTGTTTGCTATATTACTTTCACTTACAGATTGCCTACCCTACCCATAGTGGACCATCTCCGCCCCCGCACCCACCCTCTTTGCAAAAAACATGGATCCGGCCGGAATACAATTGCCGAAACTGCGGTCTCTGTCATCATCATATGATCGGCGGACATAAATGTGAGTGACTCACGAATTCACGAATTCAACCTTCAAACTAACTTGCTAATGTTCTCAACAGGAACAACTTTGAAATACCGCACGTCCATTGGTCTAGACCTGTATAGTTATCCATCCGTGTGAGATCAGAACATGGCAACGCCTTAAAGTAATATATTCTGTAATTTTATTGTATTACCAACCTCTTCTCCATGTCATATTAGTATATTTTGTCTGGAATTTAAATCCTAAATGCCTGTGGGCTATCCGGAGAGAAACAATTTGTTCATCGGAGCAGAAGTTGGTGGCCAGCTTTATATCCCTGCGCGCCTGTTCGCTGTTCGGTATTCTGTGGGATGTCGACCGCGGCTCGCTAGGATGTCCGCGCGCGATATAAATAAACCGTGTAGTTTTATGTTGAAATTGTTCTTTTACAGACTCAATTAGATCTAAAACATATGCATTTCAAGTTTGTGATACTTTTAGTCTTGATTCTAAAATCTAACAACTCTAAGATGGGTCATGTAAGTGTACTACTTGAAATATCCGGCGATGTTGAAACCTTCCCAGCATTCACCTGGCATCAGGATATAAACAGAATGGCCTAATTGGGCGTGGCAGTAAGCGGACAAATAGTAGGAGGCTAATTCAGGCTGTCCAACACACCCTCATGAAAATGTTGGACAAAAGTAAGAATGAAAATATAAACAAAGACAAAAGTAGGAAAATGGAAGCCAAAAATAAGACACAAAAAGTACGACTCAAACAGTATCTGTAGCAACATTAGTCAGGATAAATGTATGGCAAAAAATTGTATGATTGGGAAAATACTGTTTAAAACATTGTTCTATAGTGCTCAGTTGTACCTATTTTTTGGGTAATTAGAACAGGATAGAGGCCAGTGTTTGTCTTAATGATATATCATGACGCGACAACTAAATGCCTCTGACTATTGACTTTTATAATAATACAGGCGATGTGGCCACTTTCACAATATATCGCGACATTTAATATAGTGGAAAAGGATCATTTCTGCTTCGTTTTCTTAATCTTCAGTTCACACTTTCGAACCATATACGTGATTGAGTTTATTTATTTCCTCCATTCGCTGAAGATCGAGTTACATGAAATCCAAATACAAGTAACACAACTCCCACCTCGAAGTAAACAACAATAAAACGAGAAATCTGGGGATAAGTGCAACTGGAATATATATAGCGAGTGCCGACTATGTACATGCATTACTGACAGAGTATAGGCCGAAATGTCCGCGCGCCGTGAGTCGTTTGGCGTATCAAATCTTTATAATGGGATCGGCCATGTTAAATGTCTTTGTTTTTTTGCGTGCAAAGCACTGGTCTGATTTGAATGGTATTTGGCACACATGATGTCAGTAAAATTGGTACCTATTCCACGACATACAGGAAGTAAATCTGCATTTATGTAGGCACAGCGATTTTTCTCCATTTTTATTCGGGTCAAATTTAATCATCCAATAGCTCGAAAGCTATAAATGTGAAGTGAAATCTGAGACCACATTTCTTTTGTGCCTCTCTCAGAAGAATACTTTGAGACATACCGCGGATATCTAGAGCCAATATTAACGGAGCTACGAAGAAAAACATGATTCGTGACCTTGACCTTGTTGTGACCTTGACCTTGGAAGCGTGACCTTGATCAATATAGACACACAGACAGACAGACTAGACGGTCAAGCAGAGCTTGAGAAGGCAGACGAAAATTGTGGTTATGGGACCAATTCGACTATGTTAAGACCCATCGCCGCTTGCTCATTCGTTGTTCAGCCTGGCGTTCGAGACCATATCGCCCCCTGAAAGCTGTAGTACTGAGGCCAAATTGCTGGCTGAAAGCGCAAATGAGCCCAAAATGGACCCCAAGTATCGTGATGTACTGGACGAGCGCCATCTAACGGCTGCTGTTGAACGCGGGCTATTTTTCCAGGTCGAGGGCTTCGTTTAGAGTGAATACGCTCAAATCACGACGTTCTACGCGTCCTTGGTCATGCCCTAATCGCTTTCTTGGACTCGTCATCGCTGAATTACGGAGCCCCCTAGCGGCGGAACTAAGCGTGATAGGCAAAAAACGAAAGCGGTTTCCATACCCAAGTCGACGTTTGCCCGTCTTTTGCAACCAGTCCCGACTCTCTAGCGTCGCTATTAAGCGAACGGCGGCCATCGCAACCCCGAAAGAGTGCCGGTCCATATCGCCGTTGACTCATAATGGGAGCGTCGGCATGGAGGGGGTGCACCTCTTGCGAGCGCTCTAGCGGCCAAACTAAGCGTTCTAGAGCAATTCTGAGGTGGTTTCTCAGATTTCTCTGTCCATTCATGCCAAATCTGGGCTCCCTAGCTCAAATATTGACCGAGTTATGGCCTTGCAAAGTTCAAAACGCCACTTGACACGTACGCTGAATATTGATTGGCCGATTACTCGAAAATCTTTCAGTATCCGGAGAAATCTGAGCCAATAAGTCGTTTTTGCCTCTCCCTGAGGAATAATCTCAAACTAACAGCGAATCTCTAGACTCAATATTAACGGAGCACGGGAACGGAGCACGGGAACACATGTTTCGTGACCTTGACCTTGGAAGCGTGACCTTGACCAATATAGTTATTCGTGCCCAATGACTGATGTCATATATCAGGCCAGGTGGCGTTTGTCTCACTTGTACCCTTCACGGAGGAATTGAGACCATTTTCCAGCCAAAATGCTGCCGTAGGATCCCATGTTAAACTTTGGGATTTTTTTGCAGAAGAACTATTCGGACGATTTTCAAAATTAAAACACCATATACAAGGTACCTATGAGCCCAATACGTGAATTAATTTTTAGCGTCATTAAGTAAAAACTGGCTATTGCGATTTTGCCGATTTTTGGTCCTATATTTCAATGATTAAGCGAATTTTCAAAAAATTCCCGTGACCTTTACCTTTGACCTACATGGCCCATCTACGAACTTGGCCTGACGGTGGGCCGTGGCATTGTCTGTGCAGAAGGAGGAGTCGATATCTCAAACTTTATAAAAAAAGAAAAAAATCCGAAATTTCTAATTTTCAAGTGCCCGTAGCGCGAAAACTTTTCATCGTACGTTGAATCTGATGTCAGTGACGAGAAAGATTTTGAGGAGCTAAAAAACTGTAACGAGTACATATTCACTAGGTACCTTCCACTAAGTATAGCGGGTCAGGTCAGTAGTACCTCAGGGTACGTTCATATGCGAGGACTTGCCACGCACTCGCACAAACGCTCAAAAAAACAGCGCGCTCATTGGCTGATAACGGCATGTTTGGACGTTTGCCTAGAATTAAAGCTGTTTGTTCCTATTCTTCACAGTTGTGAACGAATGCACTTAATTGAATCCTGCAGAGTTCTGTCAAAAGGGCCCAAAAAGATTCTCTAGCTGGTAAATACCGTTCCTCGAAATTTTAGAAGATTCATGCAAGCACTGATTCTTATTTGTATTTTGACCTGTTTAGTTTGGACGGGAAAGAGTTCTTTTAAATATAGTGGATTTAATAGCCGGTATGAAGCCTGGGTAGCTCAGTCGGTTTAAGTCTCGATTAAAGTCAATTACTTTTAAGGGTGGTAGGGGGGGGGGCGGGGGCATTTACTGAAGACAACAACTTTTTCTTTGGGCATTTACTGAAGACAACAACTCCAAAATTATCGACCGTAAATTGTATTATAGCTTCAAAGACTAATCGGAAGGTTTTGTTAGGCGGTCGTCCAAGACTAATCGGAAGGTTTTGTTAGGCGGTCGTCCAAGACTAATCGGAAGGTTTTGTTAGTCGGTCGTCCAAGACTAATCGGAAGGTTTTGTTAGGCGGTCGTCCAAGACTAATCGGAAGGTTTTGTTAGGCGGTCGTCGGTTCGCTTGGAAATAATAACTTTAAATGACGTATTAAATGTGAAATTCGTAACACAGCGTCTTGTTGCCACAGGAAGCTGTTGATGGAATATGTTTTCTCTCAACACGGAAGTAACGAACAGATCGTTTCCACAACAAGAGGACCGTGCGATACATCAGAGACTGGCAGGGTAATCAATGATCTGAGGTAATGTGGGGTAACCGCGAGATACATCAGAGACTGGCAGGGTAATCAATGATCTGAGATAATGTGGGGTAACCGCGAGATACATCAGAGACTGGCAGGGCAATCAACGATCTGAGATACTGTTCGGTAACCGCGAGATACATCAGAGACTGGCAGGGCAATCAACGATCTGAGATACTGTGGGGTAACCGCGAGATACATCAGAGACTGGCAGGGTAATCAATGATCTGAGATAATGTGGGGTAACCGCGAGATACATCAGAGACTGGCAGGGTAATCAATGATCTGAGATAATGTGGGGTAACCGCGAGGTACATCAGAGACTGGCAGGGCAATCAACGATCTGAGATACTGTGGGGTAACCGCGAGATACATCAGAGACTGGCAGGGTAATCAACGATCTGAGATACTGTGGGGTAACCGCGAGATACATCAGAGACTGGCAGGGCAATCAACGATCTAAGATACTGTGGGGTAGCCGCGAGGTACATCAGAGACTGGCAGGGCAATCAACGATCTAAGATACTGTGGGGTAGCCGCGAGGTACATCAGAGACTGGTAGGGCAATCAACGATCTAAGATAGGGTGGGGTAACCGCGAGGTACATCAGAGACTGGCAGGGCAATCAACGATCTAAGATAAGGTGGGGTATTCCCGCACTGACCACATTGAAAAGCAGTCATGTGCTTCAAGCATTCTCCCACTGCGCGAAGTGTCTCATTCCAGCAGTTGGTTATCTGGTGTGAGAGGTAATTTAGTGGTTAAGCACGCTTGACACTGAGGGGTGCCTAACGCTGAATGTTGCTGGTTTATCAGATTTGCTCTTGATGAGAACAGGTGTGGTTTGCTCGAGTTGGGGTCTAATATGGTTATCTATGAGTTTCGACCTGCGCTTCAACAAATTGACAACTGCGCAATCATATGCCGGACATGTAAACATCATATATATATTGAGTAAAAGTACAATCCAGGCTGCTACGCCCCCCCCCCCCGGCTGTCACCCCCGGGGCTGGAACTTCCAGGCTGTCACCCCCGGGGCTGGAACCTCCAGGCTGTCACCCCCGGGGCTGGAACCTCCAGGCTGTCACCCCCGGGGCTGGAACCTCCAGGCTTTCACCCCCGGGGCTGGAACCTCCAGGCTGTCACCCCCGGGGCTGGAACCTCCAGGCTGTCACCCCCGGGGCTGGAACCTCCAGGCTGTCACCCCCGGGGCTGGAACCTCCAGGCTGTCACCCCCGGGGCTGGAACCTCCAGGCTGTCACCCCCGGGGCTGGAACCTCCAGGCTGTCACCCCCGGGGCTGGAACCTCCAGGCTGTCACCCCCGGGGCTGGAACCTCCAGGCTTTCACCCCCGGGGCTGGAACCTCCAGGCTGTCACCCCCGGGGCTGGAACCTCCAGGCTGTCACCCCCGGGGCTGGAACCTCCAGGCTTTCACCCCCGGGGCTGGAACCTCCAGGCTGAAACCCCCGGGCCTGGAGCCTCCAGGCTGCTACTCACCGGGGCTGTAGCCTCGAGGATGCCGCCCCTCCCCCCCCCCCCCAGGCTGGGGCCTCCAGGCTGTCACCCCCGGGGCTGGAACCTCCAGGCTGTCACCCCCGGGGCTGGAACCTCCAGGCTTTCACCTCCGGGGCTGGAACCTCCAGGCTGTCACCCCCGGGGCTGGAACCTCCAGGCTGGAACCCCCGGGCCTGGAGCCTCCAGGCTGCTACTCACCGGGGCTGTAGCCTCGAGGATGCCGCCCCTCCCCCCCCCCCCAGGCTGGGGCCTCCAGGCTCTCACCCCCGGGGTTGGAGCCTCCAGGCTGTCACCATCGGGGCTGAAACCTCCAGGCTTTCACCCCTGGGGCTGAACCTCCAGCACCCCCGGGGCTGGAACCTCCAGGTTGTCACCCCCGGGGCTGGAACCTTCAGGCTGCGAACCCCCCGCCCCCCCCCCCCCGTCTCCCTCCAGACTAGATCCCCCAAACCGCCACCCCGGGGCTGGGTTGCCAGACTGCCACCCCAGGGGCCGTACACATAATCCCCTCGTGAGTTACGCACGAAAAACCCATTTTCGTCTTAGCCTCACCAGCTCGCTGTGGTGTTATTCACGATTAAGAAATCTTCTTCAAATTAATCTTAGCACTTTCTTAATATCGAAAATCCACTTCTTGGGTGACTATTGTCCACTTAGCGCTAAGTCTAGTGGCATAGCCTAAGTGGCGATTATGAATACGGCCCCAGCCCTCCCTCCAGGCTAGACCCTCCAGATTGCCACCCCAGCTTTGACTCTCAGGCTTTCACTCGGCTCGGCACGGCAAGCTCGTGCCCTCCCACGCTCTTTTCGCAATTGCGGATGTTACCCGTATGACTGATCACTGAGCTTCATCGCTGCGGTAGACATGCACGCGCGTGGTTTTCCGGAAACGTTTAATTGAAGTCTGGGAGATAATTTCGCCACTTTAATTGCACAATTGTCGACCAGTGACTCTCATTTCCTGTTATCCCAGCTAGGTTATACTCGCAGGCGTGATGGTGCGTACCTACAGACAACACCACCAGGCTGATGGCAGTGAGGAGGGCTAGGGGGTTGGTGTGGTCACCCGGTGAGCTGGTTGGCTATATTGACCCTCTTTCTTAGCACCCAGTATGTTGATCTGTGGTCTCTGGGTGGTTGTGGTGGTGGGCACGATAGAGCCTTTAGAAACGATCATGTGATTTGGTGAAAACGTGGGAAAGTCGGCGAATGGACAGAAGTTAGAGCGATTTGATTCAGTATGTATTTTTAGCGAATTATTTCAGATTCCATACATGCATATGCAGTGCGAATTTTGGGCAAATGAACATAAGTTAGAGCGATTTGATTCAGTATGCATTTTTATTAGCGAATTGTTTCATATTCCATATATGCATAGACATTGCGAATTTTATACGAACTACATGCCAAAGGCGTTATCGTCATTTTGAGGCCCCAGCAGGGTGGTTTGTAACACGGGGGGAGTGGGAGGGGGGGGGGAGGGGGCTCGGCGCTGGATTCAGTACATAATGATTTTACCCCCTCCCCCCCCCCCCCTCACCCCCACCACCACTGTTGTGAACTTCTAGGCATGGAGAAATTGCCCCGCTCAAGTGTTTCGGCTTTCAAATCTGTGTGGCCGATGTTAACCTTGGAAAGCAAATTGATATTGACATTGATAATCGAACAGAAAAGCCAGTATCATTATTATCGGCTTTTAGACCTTAAAACAGAAGGTACATCGTTTGAGCAGAAACTAAAACATTTGTTATCATTAAATGTAGACTTTGATTGTTCGGGAACGTACAGGACTGGTTGGTGTCGGTCAATGATGGATAACGACGTCGGTGGGAGAACTGTATAATGCATCTTAACAACGAGATAGCATCAAGGGCATCACTGTATGCAAACACGAATAAATAGCAAGATACCATCCCACTACTGAAGCGACTTTCAGTAAAATATAGAAAGTAATGTAGGTTGTGATTGGCAAACGTCCGTCTGCGAAAGACGATAGATTTGCAGCTTTGGTTTTGGTTTAAGTCATAGGAATAGTTTCGCTGCATTTGCGCTTATGACTATATCAGACCGACAGGGCTTACCACAGTTCTCTCTTCCATAACGTGTCGTTTGGTCTGGGTTTATAGTTCCTGGATGCCTAGATTGGCGTTTCAAATCCACTGTACATAGCCTACACTAAATCTTGGATGAATATTGATGAGAAAAACAAAATATGTGTTGCCATTGAACCTGGAATTCTACTCGCCCGCTAAATACCTAAAAGTGATAAATGCAAGCGTAAAAGCGTGACACGGCGTATCTCGTATTGATAAAGTGGAGGGGAAAATTAGCAAAACTGGTCTGGATTCTAAGGAATGATATATTTTTGTGCAAAAAACCCAGTTTCAAATTCCTCAATGAAGGGACCAGCGAACACCCCTCCCATTTACAAACCATCACCAGCCTCCTCTTTACCCCGGGGGTCTCATTGCCACCCCCCCCCATGTCTTTGTGGTAATGCTATATTTACCATAATTATTTACCCAACAAATTAGTCGGTTTTAATCTGTATTTAACCTGTATTTATCATAATTATTTACCCGACAAATTCGTCGGTTTTTTTGCGAACCAGGGAGGAGGGTGGGGGTGCTGGCGTCATTCAGCAAAAACTAATATGACAGGCGACTAAAACAAACTTTCCCTCTTAAAGGCGTGTTTTATGCCACGCCAACTTGATAACGTATCTCCTAATTACAGTTGTAAGTTATTTATAATTGCCCATACGTCAAATGATGCTTCTTCATTACATACATGTACACCCGTTTCGGATGGGTTTTTTTACGTGAGGGGGGGGGGGGTCATTCCGGGAATGTTTCCAGGATATACAATACCGAAAGCCCATAAAAAAGTCTATAAAAGTCCCAGTTAACAAAAGCTATCAATTCGATTAGATGCCACTGCATTGTACTGCTTATAGGTTGAAGGCCTAAAATAAGCTCTGCCTAAACTGTCACGCCCTTCAAAGCGTGAGAACGGACCACATGTGCGGATCTATATTGCATGGTAACCACCCGTTATACGTACAGAAACAAATAAAGTTCGAGCTATTTAATATTGATTTATATATATATATATAAGAAATATGTATATTTTTGCAGATACCACGTCAAACCATCAGAATTATCCTTCATACGCGAAAATTGAAAATGAATTCAATCAAAGAAATATTCGAACTTTGGCATGAATTACATCAGTGTTAGCATTTACTTTGTTATTGATACCGTGCCGGATGGATTCATTCGATCTTGATTAATTAGAGGCCATGTTTCTTTCGAACTAGTTTTCGAGTTCGATCGAGATCAAGGGCGTGAAGCAGTTTTCCGTTTAGCTCCCCCATTGTGATGGTACAACAACTGAGTGCCTACATTTTTCAAATTCACCGCAACCATTAGCAATGGGGGTTGGCAAAAATTGGCAACATATATGATAGCAATGAGCAATCAGTTGTAGTAGCCGGCGGCCACCACCCCTCCCCGCAACCGCCTAGAACCCCTTTTTTTCAGTCGCTCATATACAAGGCTGGGATTCGAAACAATGGTCTTTAGAACATACTGACTTGATCCAACTGGTTTGTTACAAAGTTCTATTTTACTCCATTTGACCCATGTAATTCACCATAATGCTTATTTTCTTACATAAATGTACGGGGCCTTTACCGCGCCCCCCCCCCCTTCCCCCACATACCCAGCATTGCATTTTGTACCCCCCCTCCCCACCTCTGGGCGCAAAGCCCAGCAGACGACACATTTCAATATGATACTTTTTTGCATCCTACTTGAAGGCAACACGGGAATGATAAGGACCAACCTCCCACATGGGCAGCCTCTGGCATGCATGGGAGGCCTTTAAACCTGAGAAATATAAGGGCAAGAATAGATCGTTAGAATAGTGAATCAGCTATATGCTCTATAATACATATGCCAGCGAGCTGAAGCCGTGGCGAACGTGCTCCTGAACAAGAGAGAAACAGGACAGGAAGGGACACAAAAACAAAAGTCAGACCCGGTGGAAGCGGGAGCCCCCCCCCCCCCCCTCATATGTTCTATTATTGTTTTTTTATTTTATTTGCTATAGCCATGTTTGACTTGTAACATCGTTATTTGCGCATAATAGTAGTCTGAGTGAGATTACAAACGATAAATATTATGTGTTCAATTAAGTGTCTTTATCTGTCCAGAATCATCTAGCCATTCAGACAGTTTGGACAGCTTATTTACACTTGTGATGGTTGGAGATTTCGCAGTGACAAGACACGGACGTATATGATCTCTATAATGGCTACAATGTGATTATTGTACCTTACATCATAAACTATTATTGCACTGATACTACAAGTCCTGCTAACATAATCTGCTCAAAAATTATATCTGACACTATCTCTATGATGTCTATCGTAGGTCTATCGTTATCTGCAATTAACTACAGGTTATTATGATATTGTCATATATCAGTCTGTCGAGTTTGTGTCTCTGTGTGGGTGGATGGCACTCTCTGTCGAAGTCTGTGTGTCTCTGTGTGGGTGGATGGCACTCTGTCGAAGTCTGTGTGTCTCTGTGTGGGTGGATGGCACTCTCTGTCGAGTCTGTGTGTCTCTGTGTAGGTGGATGGCACTCTCTGTCGAGTCTGTGTGTCTCTGTGTGGGTGGATGGCACTCTCTGTCGGAGTCTGTGTGTCTCTGTGTGGGTGGATGGCACTCTCTGTCGGAGTCTGTGTGTCTCTGTGTGGGTGGATGGCACTCTCTGTCGGAGTCTGTGTGTCTCTGTGTAGGTGGATGGCACTCTCTGTCGAAGTCTGTGTGTCTCTGTGTGGGTGGATGGCACTCTCTGTCGAGTCTGTGTGTCTCTGTGTGGGTGGATGGCACTCTCTGTCGGAGTCTGTGTGTCTGTGTGGGTGGATGGCACTCTCTGTCGGAGTCTGTGTGTCTCTGTGTGGGTGGATGGCACTCTCTGTCGAGTCTGTGTGTCTCTGTGTGGGTGGATGGCACTCTCTTTCGAGTCTGTGTGTCTGTGTGGGTGGATGGCACTCTCTGTCGGAGTCTGTGTGTCTCTGTGTGGGTGGATGGCACTCTCTATCGGAGTCTGTGTGTCTCTGTGTGGGTGGCACTCTCTGTCGGAGTCTGTGTGTCTCTGTGTGGGTGGATGGCACTCTCTGTCGAAGTCTGTGTGTCTCTGTGTGGGTGGATGGCACTCTGTCGAGTCTGTGTGTCTCTGTGTGGGTGGATGGCACTCTCTGTCGGAGTCTGTGTGTCTCTGTGTGGGTGGATGGCACTCTCTGTCGAGTCTGTGTGTCTCTGTGTGGGTGGCACTCTCCGTCGTAGTCTGTGTGTCTCTGTGTGGGTGGATGGCACTCTCTGTCGGAGTCTGTGTGTCTCTGTGTGGGTGGATGGCACTCTCTGTCGAGTCTGTGTGTCTTTGTGTGGGTGGATGGCACTCTCTGTCGGAGTCTGTGTGTCTCTGTGTGGGTGGATGGCACTCTCTGTCGAGTCTGTGTGGCTCTGTGTGGGTGGATGGCACTCTCTGTCGAGTCTGTGTGTCTCTGTGTGGGTGGATGGCACTCTCTGTCGAGTCTGTGTGTCTCAGTGTGGGTGGATGGCACTCTCTGTCGGAGTCTGTGTGTCTCTGTGTGGGTGGATGGCACTCTCTGTCGAAGTCTGTGTGTCTCTGTGTGGGTGGATGGCACTCTCTGTCGAGTCTGTGTGTCTCTGTGTGGGTGGATGGCACTCTCTGTCGAGTCTGTGTGTCTCTGTGTAGGTGGATGGCACTCTCTGTCGAGTCTGTGTGTCTCTGTGTGGGTGGATGGCACTCTCTGTCGAGTCTGTGTGTCTCTGTGTGGGTGGCACTCTCTGTCGAGTCTGTGTGTCTCTGTGTAGGTGGATGGCACTCTCTGTCGGAGTCTGTGTGTCTGTGTGGGTGGATGGCACTCTCTGTCGAAGTCTGTGTGTCTCTGTGTGGGTGGATGGCACACTCTGTCGGAGTCTGTGTGTCTGTGTGGGTGGATGGCACTCTCTGTCGGAGTCTGTGTGTCTCTGTGTGGGTGGCACTCTCTGTCGGAGTCTGTGTGTCTCTGTGTGGGTGGGTGGCACTCTCTGTCGAGTCTGTGTGTCTCTGTGTAGGTGGATGGCACTCTCTGTCGGAGTCTGTGTGTCTGTGTGGGTGGATGGCACTCTCTGTCGAGTCTGTGTGTCTCTGTGTGGGTGGATGGCACACTCTGTCGGAGTCTGTGTGTCTGTGTGGGTGGATGGCACTCTCTGTCGGAGTCTGTGTGTCTCTGTGTGGGTGGCACTCTCTGTCGAGTCTGTGTGTCTCTGTGTGGGTGGATGGCACTCTCTGTCGAAGTCTGTGTGTCCCTGTGTGGGTGGATGGCACTCTCTGTCGGAGTCTGTGTGTCTCTGTGTGGATGGCACTCTGTCGAGTCTGTGTGTCTCTGTGTGGGTGGATGGCACTCTCTGTCGAAGTCTGTGTGTCCCTGTGTGGGTGGATGGCACTCTCTGTCGAAGTCTGTGTGTCTCTGTGTAGGTGGATGGCACTCTCTGTCGAGTCTGTGTGTCTCTGTGTGGGTGGATGGCACTCTCTGTCGGAGTCTGTGTGTCTCTGTGTGGGTGGATGGCACTCTCTGTCGAGTCTGTGTGTCTCTGTGTGGGTGGCACTCTCTGTCGAGTCTGTGTGTCTCTGTGTAGGTGGATGGCACTCTCTGTCGGAGTCTGTGTGTCTGTGTGGGTGGATGGCACTCTCTGTCGGAGTCTGTGTGTCTCTGTGTGGGTGGATGGCACTCTCTGTCGGAGTCTGTGTGTCTCTGTGTGGGTGGATGGCACTCTCTGTCGCGTATGTGTGTCTCTGTGTGGGTGGATGGCACTCTCTGTCGGAGTCTGTGTGTCTCTGTGTGGGTGGCACTCTCTGTCGGAGTCTGTGTGTCTCTGTGTGGGTGGCACTCTCTGTCGGAGTCTGTGTGTCTGTGTGGGTGGCACTCTCTGTCGGAGTCTGTGTGTCTCTGTGTGGGTGGATGGCACTCTCTGTCGGAGTCTGTGTGTCTGTGTGGGTGGATGGCACTCTCTGTCGAGTCTGTGTGTCTCTGTGTGGGTGGATGGCACACTCTGTCGGAGTCTGTGGGTCTCTGTGTGGGTGGATGGCACTCTCTGTCGGAGTCTGTGTGTCTCTGTGTGGGTGGATGGCACTCTCTGTCGAGTCTGTGTGTCTCTGTGTGGGTGGCACTCTTTGTCGGAGTCTGTGTGTCTCTGTGTGGGTGGATGGCACTCTCTGTCGGAGTCTGTGTGTCTGTGTGGGTGGATGGCACTCTCTGTCGAAGTCTGTGTGTCTCTGTGTGGGTGGATGGCACTCCCTGTCGAGTCTGTGTGTCTCTGTGTGGGTGGGTGGCACTCTCTGTCGAGTCTGTGTGTCACTGTGTGGGTGGATGGCACTCTGTCGAGTCTGTGTGTCTCTGTGTGGGTGGATGGCACTCTCTGTCGGAGTCTGTGTGTCTCTGTGTGGGTGGATGGCACACTCTGTCGGAGTCTGTGTGTCTCTGTGTGGGTGGATGGCACACTCTGTCGGAGTCTGTGTGTCTCTGTGTGGGTGGATGGCACTCTCTGTCGCGTCTGTGTGTCTCTGTGTGGGTGGATGGCACTCTCTGTCGAGTCTGTGTGTCTCTGTGTGGGTGGATGGCACTCTCTGTCGAGTCTGTGTGTCTCTGTGTGTGGGTGGATGGCACTCGCTGTCGAGTCTGTGTGTCTCTGTGTGGGTGGATGGCACTCTCTGTCGGAGTCTGTGTGTCTCTGTGTGGGTGGATGGCACTCTCTGTCGAGTCTGTGTGTCTCTGTGTGGGTGGCACTCTCTGTCGAGTCTGTGTGTCTCTGTGTGGGTGGATGGCACACTCTGTCGGAGTCTGTGTGTCTCTGTGTGGGTGGATGGCACTCTCTGTCGAGTCTGTGTGTCTCTGTGTGGGTGGATGGCACCCTCTGTCGGAGTCTGTGTGTCTCTGTGTGGGTGGATGGCACTCTCTGTCGAGTCTGTGTGTCTCTGTGTGGGTGGGTGGCACTCTCTGTCGAGTCTGTGTGTCTCTGTGTAGGTGGATGGCACTCTCTGTCGGAGTCTGTGTCTCTCTGTGTGGGTGGATGGCACTATCTGTCGAGTCTGTGTGTCTCTGTGTGGGTGGACGGCACTCTCTGTCGAGTCTGTGTGTCTCTGTGTGGGTGGATGGCACTCTGTCGAGTTTGTGTGTCTCTGTGTAGGTGGATGGCACTCTCTGACGAGTCTGTGTGTCTCTGTGTGGGTGGATGGCACTATCTGTCGAGTCTGTGTGTCTCTGTGTGGGTGGACGGCACTCTCTGTCGAGTCTGTGTGTCTCTGTGTGGGTGGATGGCACTCTGTCGAGTTTGTGTGTCTCTGTGTAGGTGGATGGCACTCTCTGACGAGTCTGTGTGTCTCTGTGTGGGTGGATGGCACTCTCTGTCGAGTCTGTGTGTCTCTGTGTGGGTGGATGGCACTCTCTGTCGGACGCCAAACGCAACGTTTCGTTCTGTAACGCGGTATCCGACATGGACCGTTTTTTTTCCCTTTCCGCCAAACATAACATTTCTGTCATCATCCTTCACCCTGTGGGTGATCGTCCCGTCGTGATATAGGGGTGTAGTACTATAACTAATAGAGACATTGGTGAGGGTGTTGGTGATGGTAATGTTGATGATGGTGATGGCGGCAGTGGTGATGGTGGTGGTGATGGTGTTGATGGTAGTGCATGGTGGTGATAAGTAATGGCGGGTTCTCCGACACTAACATTTGCGTCCTAACGTCGGCAATGGTTAAGTCAGCCCCCCCCCCTCCACCCCCAACACACACACGGTATCTACCCAGCAACTCTGTATAAACAAGATGTAAATTTATTTTAGTGTCTCGAGCATTCCTAATCCGGGGTTCTTGAGGAGATTTACTAACATTGACAAAATGACATGCCATTGACTCTAATATAAGACCACTTGTAGCAGCGGGATAATCGCCTCAGCGAAACAACTACTTGAAGAGCTTACTCCAAAAAGCGAGTTGAGAGATAAGGAGCCAACTGAGCCAAAGGTGTGATCTAGCTATAGCAAGCAGGACATTTTCAACGAGTCTCGACCGCAGCTAATTTCATTGATGATGAGCGAAAGGCGTTTAAAAGACGAGGATTTATACATCTACTTACCGTTGATGAAGAGACGACGATCATCGAGTGTTTGCCATCATTTTAGTTTAGAGCCAATGTTAGCATGTCCATGCATCAACGTAGTACACATGAAGTTAGGTGAACATTCTGACAAGCCGCGGGTGAGGTACCCAACTTTTTTTTCCATCACTTATTGCGTATCTTATATATAAAGAATGGATAATTCACAAAGACGATTATGCTAATGACACTAAATCCTCCAAAATGCATTTTATTCGCAAGGAGTTATATTTTAAATATGAGGTACTGAAACACATTGATTCAAAGCAGCAACGGAAGGCCTCCGTTTTACGACATTATTTAACTAATCTTAAGCAATTATGTCTTTGAGGTATGTTTAATGACTTTAGAGTTGAGGGAGAGAGCGGGTATAGCCATTGCTATATGTTGAACGATCGCACGGCATAGCATTAGAAGTTTACAAGAGTATCAACATGATTGGGCCCAGGTACCTTCATGACATGCATAAGTAAACGTAAAGGAAAGCAAGTACATTTTAAAAAATGAGCCACATATATATATGCCACGCTGTTAAGACAGCAGCTTATGGCCGTAATTCAGTGACGTGTCAAGGTAGCAAGCTTTGGAACATGCTCAACAGGGAAATGAAGTTAGCCGAATCTGCCAAAGAATTTAAGCAACGCAATCAACCTCGGATGTGTTCTCGTGTCACTGTAATTCGTGCACATTATGTAACATAGCTAATGGATAAGGTTTAAAGATGCATATATCTCATCCGCTCATGTCATTTTATCGTTGTCGGTCAATATCACTTGTGCTAATGTTTATTGTTTCCTTTTACATACGGACGTTAAATAAAACTTCATCTTGTCTGATCTTACGTTAGATCACGATGTTTGTGACCGTGCAGCGCGATGCGTAACGCGTGTATGATTGAGTGGAGATTAATGGCTGCTTGACGCAGACATATACATGTACCACGGGCCTTGATAAACGCCGAAATAGTCAGTTATTTATTCTCTCGGGGGCGTAAGTTCAAGAGGTATGGCCATGGATCCAGGCGGGTGGGTTGGGGCGGGCAACCAGGGGGTTCCATTTACCCCTTTTTTTCCTGGGAGATGATGTTCGGAGATGTCGCTGATCTACTCGAAGTGCGAAGACCCTCTCCCCCACCATACCCCTCTGCGCACGCTCCTCGCACGCACTCGACTGTTCGTCCGTAGTTACATAGTCTTGTACGGATAGTGTCGATGAGTCTTTGTCGGAGAACAGAACAAAACAAAGTACACATGACATGTTTCGACAGCATACACTGACATCTGCGATGACGCCCATGATTTTAAGTAAGCCTCTTCACGCATGTGTCAACCTTTGTGACATTTTGGTTACATATACTAGCCTCCAAAATATGTGACTATCCATCAGTAACTGATACTAGTAAAAGTCACAAAAATGTGTTTCTCAAAGTCTGGCGATTGGTTCACAATTAGTCCACAATTATTACAATAAAATGCGACACTATATATCTAACAATTTAAGGTTATGATAGTGAATATAGTTTATTGGGGCCAGTATTTTATGTTTATATATATGAGCATACTATCAATTTATTATTTATTATTAATACTCTTAAGTTTACTCTTAGAAACTCTTAAAAGAAAAAAATCGCTATATGTGTTTGTGTGTAATGGGGGGGGGGGTCTTATGTGTGTTTGTGTGTTATGTGGGGGGGTCTTATGTGTGTTTGTGTGTGATGGGGGGGGGGAGGTCTTATGACGCCTGGCGACCATACTAACAATGTTAAATCACACATGGTTCAGCGGATTAAATGGCAGTGCACCTCTAGATCTGCACCTCTCGCCCCAGCTACCCCTTCACCCGACCCGATCATTTGCCCCAATAAAAAAAGTCTGTTTTAACGCGGCAGGCACGAGTTTCACTGGCGGGCCACAGCGTGAGATCGTGGGTTACGGCTGGAGGAAGGCGGTGGGGGTTAAGTGTAGGAGGTGGGAGAGGGGAGGGGGGCGATGATATGTAACTGAGTCGAGTATCGCAGACAAAATGTCACAGCCATTACGTTCGCCGCCTCCCCCCCCCCCCCGCCCCGTCCCTCATTCTCTTATCCCCTCTCCACTCGTATTCTCACCCCAGAAGCCCCAACCCCAGTCCCACCCCACTGCCCCAACCCAACCCACCCCCTCGCCCCTTACCCTGTTCCGAGTCCCCCTTGTTATAGCACGTAGCCAACGGCTCCGCTCTCCCACGCATTGCACGTTATAGATATATCAAGGGGCTATACCCGGTTCCCCTGTTCTACCCTGTTCTTACCAAATCACCTTCATACCGCCCTAACCCTTACCCTCACCGTCACCCTCACCCTCACCCTCATACCACCCCGACATACGCCCCCACCCTCCTGGGCCACCCACCCTCGCCCCTGCCTCGGCCAGGGTCATTCAGCAGGGGCGTGCGAACCCTGGGGTTTCCGGGTCTGACTCGCGGCGACGCTGTGCGGTTTGTTAGGCGCCCTCGCCAGATCCGCTTTCCGCAAGATGCCGAATACGGCCACAATGCGTGTGCACAGTGAATAATAACTATAACTATAAAGCTATATTTATACTTGGCCCATATATGATGTGCCTGACACAACATCCGGAAAGTGTTGCTCCAAGCGCCATTTGATATGATACCGGAAAGTAACCTATATTCCTTGTATGAAAAAGTCGTGCGCATTATGCAACATAGCTATCCATTAGCTATGTGAACTACCGATCGAATAACTCTTCACAAATGTTTGCTAAATTGATGAAGTCCCACAATAAGCAAGAAATACTGAACTTTTTCTATTTATTTATACAAGGCAGAAGGGTTGGACCAAGCAAACGTCGAAACTTAAATTGTATATATCCTGTTACACCGAAATATTTATGTAACCCTGTATGTACTATAGGCCTGATGGCCTCCTATACGAAATAAACTTACTAACTTAATATATTCCTGATGAATATTGTGGATTGGTGTTCAATCCCACCTTTGTTAAGGCATGGGTTAAACTGAATCTCTAGCTAATCCCCCCCGTGATGATATAATAAACGGTGCGTCAGGCTCAGATCCAGGATTAGGATTAAGAGAGCGCCCAACTTCCATTTTTTGCTTTCCGGGCTCCGAGCATGCAAGTTTACTTTTTCCGGCATTTTTTCTCTAAACGACCTCAGCAACTTTTCGAGAAAGGTAAACCACCCACCAGCACAGCACAGATAAAGTGCCGCCCTCTTGTGAGTCATTTCGCAGTTAACCGATGAAAGACGGAACTTCCATCTGTAGTGAGGTAGCAGTATGTGTGACGGTGAGTAAGTCCCGTCGGGTATAGACAGGAGGTTAAATGTGCGACAGCCTGAACTCGAATGCCTGGCTCATAGATGGCATTAAGTACGCTACCGACTGAGCTACAGCAGACCTACAACTACAATAACTAAAATAAATAGTTGCGACGAGATAGCAGAAATAACAAAACAAACCCCTCAGTACCTCAGTGCTATTGGTCTGTACTAGCGTTGGTCTGTACCAGCGTTGGTCTGTACCAGCGTTGATCTGTACCAGCGTTGGTCTGTACTAGCGTTGATCTGTACCAGCGTTGGTCTGTACCAGCGTTGGTCTGTACTAGCGTTGATCTGTACCAGCGTGGGTCTGTACCAGCGTTGGTCTGTACCAGCGTACCAGCGTTGGTCTGTACTAGCGTTGATCTGTACCAGCGTGGGTCTGTACCAGCGTTGGTCTGTACCAGCGTTGGTCTGTACCAGCGTTGATCTGTACCAGCGTTGGTCTGTACCAGCGTTGGGCTGTACCAGCGTTGGTCTGTACTAGCGTTGGACTGTACCAGCGTTGGTGTGTACCAGCGTTGGTCTCTATCAGCGTTGGTTTGTACCAGCGTTGGTCTGTACTAGCGTTGATCTGTACCAGCGTTGATCTGTACCAGCTTTGGTCTGTACTAGCGTTGGTCTGTACCAGCGTTGATCTGTACCAGCGTTGGTCTGTACCAGCTTTGGTCTGTACCAGCGTTGGTGTGTACCAGCGTTGGTCTCTACCAGCGTTGGTTTGTACCAGCGTTGGTCTGTACCAGCGTTGGTCTGTACCAGCGTTGATCTGTACCAGCGTTGGTCTGTACCAGCGTTGGTCTGTACCAGCGTTGGTCTGTACCAGCGTTGGTCTCTACCAGCGTTGGTTTGTACCAGCGTTGGTCTGTACTAGCGTTGATCTGTACCAGCGTTGGTCTGTACCAGCGTACCAGCGTTGGTGTTTACCAGCGTTGGTCTCTACCAGCGTTGGTGTGTACCAGCGTTGGTGTGTACCAGCGTTGGTGTGTACCAGCGTTGGTCTGTACCAGCGTTGGTCTGTACCAACGCTGCTTTGGTCTGTACCAGCGTTGGTGTGTACCAGCGTTGGTCTGTACCAGCGTTGGTCTGTACCAGCGTTGGTCTGTACCAGCGTTGGTCTGTACCAGCGTTGGTCTGTACCAACGCTGCTTTGGTCTGTACCAGCGTTGGTGTGTACCAGCGTTGGTCTGTACCAGCGTTGGTCTGTACCAGCGTTGATCTGTACCAGCTTTGGTCTGTACTAGCGTTGGTCTGTACCAGCTTTGGTCTGTATCAACGCTGCTTTGGTCTGTACAAGCGTTGGTTTGTACCAGCGTTGGTCTGTACTAGCGTTGATCTGTACCAGCGTTGGTCTGTACCAGCGTACCAGCGTTGGTGTTTACCAGCGTTGGTGTGTACCAGCGTTGGTGTGTACCAGCGTTGGTGTGTACCAGCGTTGGTGTGTACCAGCGTTGGTCTGTACCAGCGTTGGTCTGTACCAACGCTGCTTTGGTCTGTACCAGCGTTGGTGTGTACCAGCGTTGGTCTGTACCAGCGTTGGTCTGTACCAGCGTTGGTCTGTACCAGCGTTGGTCTGTACCAGCGTTGGTCTGTACCAACGCTGCTTTGGTCTGTACCAGCGTTGGTGTGTACCAGCGTTGGTCTGTACCAGCGTTGGTCTGTACCAGCGTTGATCTGTACCAGCTTTGGTCTGTACTAGCGTTGGTCTGTACCAGCTTTGGTCTGTACCAGCGTTGGTCTGTACCAGCGTTGATCTGTACCAGCGTGGTCTGTACCAACGCTGCTTTGGTCTGTACCAGCGTTGGTGTGTACCAGCGTTGGTCTGTACCAGCGTTGGTCTGTACCAGCGTTGATCTGTACCAGCTTTGGTCTGTACAAGCGTTGGTCTGTACCAGCGTTGATCTGTACCAGCGTTGGTCTGTACCAGCGTTGATCTGTACCAGCGTGGTCTGTACCAGCGTTGGACTGTACCAGCGTTGGTCTGTACCAGCGTTTGACTGTACCAGCGTTGGTCTGTACCAACGCTGCTTTGGTCTGTACCAGCGTTGGTCTGTACTAGCGTTGGTGTGTACCAGCGTTAGTCTGTACCAGCGTTGGTCTGTACCATCGTTGGTCTGTACCAACGCTGCTTTGGTCTGTACCAGCGTTAGTCTGTACCAGCGTTGGTCTGTACCAGCGTTGGTCTGTACTAGCATTGGTGTGTACCAGCGTTGGTCTGTACCAGCGTTGGTCTGTACCAGCGTTGGTCTGAACCAACGCTGCTCTGGTCTGTACCAGCGTTGGTCTGTACCAGCTTTGGTCTATACCATCGTTGGTCTGCACCAGCGTTGATCTGTATTAGCGTTGGTCTGTACCAGCGTTGGTCTGTACCAGCGTTGATCTGTACCAGCTTTGGTCTGTACCAGCGTTGATCTGTACCAGCGTTGGTCTGTACCAGTGTTGGTCTGTACCAGCGTTGGTCTGTACCAGCGTTGGTCTGTACCAGCGTTGGTCTCTATCAGCGTCCGTTCGTACTAGCGTCCGTTCGTACCAGCGTTGGTCTGTACCAGTGTTGGTCTGTACCGGCGTTGGTCTGTACTAGCGTTGGTCTGTACCAGCGTTGGTCTGTACCAGCTTTGGTCTGTACCAACGCTGCTTTGGTCTCTACCAGCGATGGTCAGTACCAGCTTTGGTCTGTACCAGCGTTGATCTGTACCAGCCTTGGTCTGTACCAGCGTTGTACATAGTACATTAGCGCCAAAAGGTAATGTGAGTAGTGAAGTATTAAACCATGAACTTTCTCTAGTAAGCAATTGGCTTAAACTTAACCAACTATCTCTTAACGTTAAAAAAACCAAATTTAAGTTATTTTATATGCCACAAAAGCGGGTAAGGATACCAGAACTTTATATTGAAAATATCAAGCTAGAATGCGTTGACGACTTTGATTTTCTCGGATTGACCTTACATAAACATCTGAAATGGTCCAGTCACGGTGATAAAATTGCTTTCAAAATATCTAAGGTAGTTGGAGTTATGCAGCATCTAAAATATACCCTTCCTCAACATATTCTGTTAACCATTTATAACTCGCTCATTTTATCTCACTTGCATTACTGTATATTAGCCTGGGGCCACCAAAGTGATCGATTGAAAAATATTCAAAAAAGAGCCATCCGTATCATAACAAAGAGTCATTATATTGCGCACACTGAACCCTTATTTAAGCGATTGAATCTCCTTAAAATAGACGACATTCATGAGTTACAGGCTTTGAAGTTTTATTACAGGCTGCTGCATGATGATCTCCCTGTGTATCTTATTACCTCTTTCCATTTTCCCCGTATATTGGACCGACATGAGCATAACACCAGACATAAGCAAAATATAATTATCCCCAGAACCAAGCACAAATTTGCCGAAAACTGCATCCGCTATTACTTAACCCATTTAATAAAACCAAACTCCAAAAGAGACTTTAACGAAGATATTTACGCATTCAATAGCGGGATACTCAACCTATATAAAAAAAAGGTACTGTTTTGACTGTTTTAAAGTCCATTGTTATGTCTTCCAAAAAGAATTACGTTTTATCTAGTCCCCCAAAAAATTATTCTTATTTCATATTTGTACTATCGAACTATAACGGTGTATTTCGGTAATTGTTAACTTGTTAATTTGTCTTTATAGAGTCTTGTCCTCCGCTGTTTTTTTTCTGTGTGTGTTTTGTTGTTTTTTATGTGTGTGTTTTTTTTTCGTTGAGGTGGCCACCATGCCAGCGACTTTTTTTTTTATTTTTTTTTTCCTGTTGTATGTATGTTGTATTGTATTGATTCCTGGTCGAAATAAATGATGATGATGATGATGTTTGATCTGTACCAGCGTTGGTCTGTACCAGCGTTGGTCTGTACCAGCGTTGGTCTGTACCAGCGTTGGACTGTACCAGCGTTGGTCTGTACCAACCCTGCTTTGGTCTGTACCAGCGTTGGTCTGTACCAGCGTTGATCTGTACCAGCGTTGGTGTGTACCAGCGTTGATCTGTATCAGCGTTGGTGTGTACCAGCGTTGGTGTGTACCAGCGTTGGTCTGTACCAGCGTTGATCTGTACCATCGTTGGTCTGTACCAACGCTGCTTTAGTCTGTACCAGCTTTGGTCTGTATCAGCGTTGGTCTGTACCAGCGTTGGTCTGTACCAGCATTTGTCTGTACCAGCGTTGGCCTGTACCATCGTTGTTCTGTACCAACGCTGCTTTGGTCTGTACCAACGTTGGTCTGTACCAACGCTGCTTTGGTCTGTACCAGCTTTGGTCTGTATCAGCGTTGGTCTGTACCAGCTTTGGTCTGTACCAGCGTTGGTCTGTACCAGCTATGGTCTGTACCAGCGTTGGTCTGTACCAACGTTGGCCTGTACCAGCTTTGGTCTGTACCAACGTTGTTCTGTACCAGCTTTGGTCTGTGCCAAGGTTGTTCTGTGCCAGCTTTGGTCTGTACCAGCTTTGGTCTGTACCAGCGTTGGTCTGTGCCAGCGTTGGTCTCTACCAGCGTTGGTCTGTACCAGCTTTGGTCTGTACCAGCGTTGGTCTGTACCAGCTTTGGCCTGTAAGAGCGTTGATCTGTACCAGCGTTGGACTGTGCCAGCGTTGGTCTGTACCAGCGTTGGTCTGTACCAGCGTTGGTCTGTACCAGCGTTGGTCTGTACCAGCGTTGGTCTGTACCAGCGTTGGTCTGTACCAACGCTGCTTTGGTCTGTACCAGCGTTGGTCTGTACCAGCGTTGATCTGTACCAGCGTTGGTGTGTACCAGCGTTGATCTGTATCAGCGTTGGTGTGTACCAGCGTTGGTGTGTACCAGCGTTGGTCTGTACCAGCGTTGATCTGTACCATCGTTGGTCTGTACCAACGCTGCTTTAGTCTGTACCAGCTTTGGTCTGTATCAGCGTTGGTCTGTACCAGCGTTGGTCTGTACCAGCATTTGTCTGTACCAGCGTTGGCCTGTACCATCGTTGTTCTGTACCAACGCTGCTTTGGTCTGTACCAACGTTGGTCTGTACCAACGCTGCTTTGGTCTGTACCAGCTTTGGTCTGTATCAGCGTTGGTCTGTACCAGCGTTGGTCTGTACCAGCGTTGGTCTCTACCAGCGTTGGTCTGCACCAGCTTTGGTCTGTACCAGCGCTGGTCTGCACCAGCGTTGGTCTCTACCAGCGTTGGTCTGCACCAGCTTTGGTCTGTACCAGCGCTGGCCTGTACCAGCGTTGGTCTGCACCAGCTTTGGTCTGTACCAGCGTTGGTCTGCACCAGCTTTGGTCTGTACCAGCGCTGGCCTGTACCAGCGTTGGTCTGCACCAGCTTTGGTCTGTACCAGCGCTGGCCTGTACCAGCGTTGGTCTGCACCAGCTTTGGTCTGTACCAGCGCTGGTCTGCACCAGCGTTGGTCTCTACCAGCGTTGGTCTGCACCAGCTTTGGTCTGTACCAGCGCTGGTCTGTACCAGCGTTGGTCTGCACCAGCTTTGGTCTGTACCAGCGCTGGCCTGTACCAGCTTGGTCTGTACCAGCGCTGGTCTGCACCAGCTTTGGTCTGTACCAGCGTTGGTCTGCACCAGCTTTGGTCTGTACCAGCGTTGGTCTGCACCAGCTTTGGTCTGTACCAGCGTTGGTCTGCACCAGCTTTGGTCTGTACCAGCGCTGGCCTGTACCAGCGTTGGTCTCTACCAGCGTTGGTCTGCACCAGCTTTGGTCTGTACCAGCGCTGGTCTGCACCAGCGTTGGTCTCTACCAGCGTTGGTCTGCACCAGCTTTGGTCTGTACCAGCGCTGGCCTGTACCAGCGTTGGTCTGCACCAGCTTTGGTCTGTACCAGCGTTGGTCTGCACCAGCTTTGGTCTGTACCAGCGCTGGCCTGTACCAGCTGTAAAGCGCAGGGAACGGCAGCCAAGTCCGTTTCTTGTGACGTACACAGAATCGATCCGCACACGACACAGCTGTCCTTCGTCCTTCCAGGGGTAGCATATAGCCTTCTTATTAATTTAATGTACATTTGTATTCATGCAACATGTCTTAAATACATTTCAGATAGTGTATAAGCAGCTTTAAGTGACTTTGTATACTCGATATATTCTGCAAATGGCAAATAGATAACGATATTAGAGAAATAGATAAAGAAAACGTCAGTCAAAACATCAGGCCTGGATCGCAAGATTATCTTTGCTTTGTTATCACTAAAACTATAATAGTTAATTGTTACGCTGGCCGTATATGTGTTGTAAGGTCGTTGTCCTGACTCACCACACTCGCGGGTGGGGTGGGGGGGGGATTTGCCATTATCACTGTATAATGCAATCGTATAACCTGGAATCTATTTTCCGGAAACAGGGGCGAGCGCCGCCTGCCGGCTGTGTCTGACAACCCTACCTCCGGCCTGCTTGGCACCCCACCCCCAGGCAGTCCATTTAACCCCACTCCCACCCTGGTGTGCGTAGGCCGCGTGGGGGGGAGGGGGGGGGGTTGGAAGAACGGGGGCGAGCTACTTGCGGCCCACGCAAGCAGACGAACGACTGTAAAAAACTCATTTGGCCGTCGGCCAATTTTAGGAAGCCGGAACTTGGCTATCTAAGCCAGATATATATGAGGCGCCGCGCTAACCAACGACACCTATTTACATGTGGCGTCTTCCGTCAGAGGGGTTTAGTCACAGCTGCAGGTGGCGTATAATGTGTGGCATCTAACGTATCTGTTTGTTACGAGCCCTGTGGCCTCAACTACCGGTTAAGGTCCCACGATAACGGTGCGTCACCCTCTCCGGCCCCCTCCCGTTGGCTGCTGCCCACCGGCCTAACCCGCCACCAGTATACTCCACGCCCGCTTGGGCAAAATCGAAACCGGCTCCGCAGCAGTGCTTTAGCGTGGCGAAATCGGACAGCTGGGAGTCAGGATCTCGTCATCTCAGCGTAACACTGGACTTAGACGTTACACTTACATCGCAACACACCGAACGGTAGGTAAGTGCAGAAGCGGTTCCATTAATTGATCAGTAGCGGTGTAGGCTACCGTATAGACCGATTTTGTGGAAGGGATGTTTGCGAATTAATACATGCTGCTATGTTGTTACTTGGGCCCCAGTTTGTGGAAGAGATGTTTGAGAATTAATACATACTGCCATGTTGCTACGTGGGCCCCAGTTTGCGACTGGGACGGTGCCGCCTACTGTTGATACATCATTCAACTGATGTCTGATAACCCCGGAAACCAATGTGTACAAAAACAAGCTTGTGTTACGAGGCAAGCCTTTGTAATAAGCTAGACTGTGGTAATTCGGTACAGGCAAAACAAGCGTGACCCAAAACTAGCTCGCCATAGATATATATAGCTAAAAAACGTTGCACCATGTACAGGAACCGTTTAAATGGCGTCTAGCATGTGCTCTGTGCACACCCTTGTTTTGCGTATTCCTGTTGTGTGCATACCCTTGTCATGCGTACATCCCTGTCATGCGTACATCCCTGTTATGCGTACATCCCTGTTATGCGTACATCCCTGTTATGCGTACATCCCTGTTATGCGTACATCCCTGTTATGCGTACACTTCTATTGTGCGTACGCCCCTGTTGTGCATGTACCCCTGCTGTACGCATCCCACCCCTACCCCCACCCCTCTCCTCTGCTGGGCGTATACCGGGTGTTGCTTGTTTATAACCCTGGGACGCCTGAAGCGGTTTTTGCCGACCGGTATAGTGAGGCCCCCGGTAAACGCGAAAACTGGTCCGTCTGTCTGGTACCAGCTGGGTTAACGAGCGTGGCGAAATCTCCATAAATTTTAAACCGTTTTATTGCAATCGCCTGTAGTAACCACGCTGATAGACCTATCCCGCAATGAGTGGTTACACAAGGAGGAAAGCAAGATGTTCTATTATAGTAATCGTGTACCTTCGCACGCCCGGCGAGAACCGAGACCGGGCGTGTTGGGTTTTGCATTTATCGTCATGCGTACAAGATCCAACCCCCACCTGCACCCACACACACCCCCATCTGCGGAGGGGAGAGGGAGGGGTGTTGGTTGAGTGCCTTGGTCGATAACGCTGTTCTTTGACCCTGTTCTGGAAAGCAGGGTGGTTTTCTGAACCGCCTGCCCCACTTCCTAGTTCAACGTGCTGGCCTGGTTAACCACCCACGAGTCTGATAGCTCCACCTCGGGTCTGACAGCCCCACCCCGGGTCTGATAGCCCCACCGCGGGTCTGATAGGCCCACCCCGGGTCTGATAGGCCCACCCCGAGTCTGATAGGCCCACCGCAGGTCTGATTGCCCCACCCCGGGTCTGATAGCCCCGGTTCATGTCTCAGAGCCCCACCCAGGGCCTCATAGCCCCACCGCGGATCTGATAGCCCCACCACGGGTCTGATAGCCACACCCCGGGTCTGATGGCCCCACCGCAGGTCTGATAGCCCCACCCCGGGTCCGATAGCCCCAGTTTATGCCTCAGAGCCTCACCCCGGGTCTGATAGCCCCACGCCGGGTCTGATAGCCACACCCCGGGTCTGATGGCCCCACCGCAAGTCTGATAGCCCCACTCCGGGTCCGATAGCCCCAGTTCATGTCTCAGAGCCCCACTCAGGGTCTCATAGTCCCACCGCGGGTCTGACAGGCCCACCCCGGTATCTGATAGGCCCATCCCGGGTCTGATAGGCCCACCCCGGGTCTGATAGGCCGGTTCATGTCTCAGACCCCCACCCAGGGCCTCATAACCCCACCGCGGGTCTCACAGCCCCACCGCGGGTCTGATAGCCCCACCACGGGTCTGATAGCCCCACCCCGGGTCTGATAGCGTAAAGTGAATTCCTCCTTATAGTACAGACCGCGGTATTTTCCAGCCGTTGGGGTGAAATGGTAATCTAAAAATTTTCCTTGTGACTAGCTTGCACCACGTGGACGGACCACGCGTCAGTGAAGTAATCATGTACCCCCCCCCCACCCCCCACCCCCCCACCTACCTGTGCCCGGATTTACTACCACGTGAGAACCACAAGCGACCTTTGCCAAGGGCCGGCGCGGGGCAGACCAGGGGCCGGAATTTTCCCCGGGTCAGCCCGCCTCCGCATGGGGAAACAACAGCAACAGCGACTCCCCAGCAACCAAGCGGCGGCGGCCACGGCGGCGACGGGGTGGTTATGGGCTACGGCCCCTGGCTTGGCCAATGCTCCGGCAATGGATGACTAACTGCACATAAGTGGTTATATAATAGTCCAGTTTAATTTTTGATTATTTGTCTTGCGGTTCAAATGCACATATCCGCGTTTGGGTTTTGGGTTGAGTCACATGATTCTGAGACGGCATACCACCGACGCCTGGTCGAAAACAAATATAAATAGTATCGCCGTGTGTATTTCTGGCGGCTTCAGTCTGGTGGGTTTGAATCGCTGGCACTCTTCAACCGGATACAGCGGGCCTCATGTGACCGTCAAATAATGCCGTCGCTGTATAGGAGAACATATGATGTCAAATGAAAAACCCTGGAGTCATTCTGGCGACCTGGGAATCTGATGTTGTATTTAAAAGGCCGGCTGTCCCGGTGCCTTGCATGACAGTGTTACCATGATGGGGAGCTGGCAATAGTCCCGTGGATGTCTGAACCCAACATATATCATCTATCTCTTTGCTAGCAGACTTCTAGCTGTAACGTTACGGGTTCTCTGTTCAGATAGCGTGAAGCCCGCCACGAGGCCACGGTGCCTTGAGCTGGCTACGCCAACCGAGATCTTTACATACCGTCTTATATATTGGTGTATTTACTGGGTGTGTGCCCTCTATATGTAACCATTTGCTCGTGTGCGACTGCGTCAGTGACTGACTTCATTGGGGTGAGTACATCGATTAAAAGTTAAAGTGTACTATTAAACAGTAATGCGCCATGTGTACCGCTGAGGGTTTTTTTTTCTTTGTAGTATTAAACATGAGTGCGCCATGTGTACAGCTGAGGGTAGCTCCCTTCTTTTCTTTGTAATATTAAACATCAATGCGCCAATTGTACAGCTGAGGGTCGCTCCCTTCCGTTATGATGATGTGTTAACATTTAATGGCACAGGCGCACCTGCTGCCGTATATTTGTACACAGGTATATATGTATATAACTAGCCATCGATCCAAGGCTCTAATTAAGGTTGCGGTAGGAGTTTCACGTCCCGCCGAGCTCGGAGCGGCTATTTTTTAACAGCCGTGTTCGCCAGTATGGCTTATGGCCGTTGTGACATGCCAGTGCCCCCCCCCCCCCCCGCCACCCCCAACCCTAAGATATAAAATACGTGATATTTATACCCTTTCCGCTCCATGTGTTTGTACGGTGCCATTATGACTGACGCACCATCCGTACCGGATGCGACCCCGCTTATAACATTGTGATGAGTCACAGTCACCCTCGATGCGAGACATGTTTGTAGCCAATATATGTGCTCACGTGACACGTAGACTGGAGGGGATTCCTTGACCGAGATTGCCGATATGCTATCCGCCCCCTCACTGATGATCAGTCACTGTCACCAAGGTACCCTGGTAGCCGCACTAGAGGGGGGGGGGGGGGGTGTGCAGGGTTCCCAAGTCACGAAGAATAGATTTCTTTATTCCCGGGTCACGATGAATTCAGTCCCCGTATACAACGGGAGACGCAGATACATGATATAAATTGGCCATTTCCCAATTCACGGTTATTTAATATTAAAATTCCGAGTTCACGGTTAATGAAAGGCTAATATCTCATTCCCAGTTCACGAAGAACATTAATACCCCTTGCCCCCCCCCCACCCCCTTCAATAAGTGCCTGTTATCTAGTCCAGAGCAGAGTATACGTGCTAGATCTACCCCTATTGTTGAACAGATAGGCCTACTGTGTCTCACTGAATGTAGGCTTTTATAACTAGCGTTAGAAACTAGAATTGAAGACGATTACCCGATACCATGCATGGGTGATCAACTCATCTCATTAAATTGTCGTCCCAAAAAAACTGCATGACGCGGCAGCGAACCGGCTTGCCACTATCATTGACCTATTTCACAATATTGGCTTGCCCCCACCCCCCCACCCCCCTATCAGCTTCGTTGGCAAGACGGGCTGATTTTACGGCGTGAGCGCCCCCGTGTGGCGGAGTGTGGCGTTCGTCTGGGATAACACTCTGCCTTCGACTCACTCCGCTAGGGCTTGCGTAGCGCCACCGTGCGGGGAGCTTGCTGTGACAAGTCGGGGCCTATAGGCCGGTACACATTCGAGTAGAGGCCCACTGCTAACAATGATGCCAATACGGACGGGTTACGCTGTCATCGCCACTGTGTCATCCTGTCTCATCGGGATACGTGGGTGAGAGAAACAGACGTCTGAACACCTGCGGATATGTGCTTAAAAGGCTCAGATTAGCCGTAAGGTTAATATTAAGATTTGGCCTGTGTTGATAAACATACGTTTACGTTACCTTGTCACTGTCTATTTGTCGGTCCCATGTCTATGTCGCATGTCGATTTTAAGCCCTACTATAGTGATTGTCTGTCATTTCTTCGTTCATGTTCGGTCGTTCCGTCTGTCTCTTCTTTGCAGGACTCCGTCTTCTTCGGGATGGCGAGCCGACGGCACCATTGTGGCGATCTTGCATGCTAGAGTCTCATGTTTCCGTCGGCTCTTTGCAGGATTCCCTCTCCTTCGGGATGCCGAGCCGAGTGACCCGCTGTGGCGATCTGGATCGAGTCTCCAGAAGGCTGGGGTTGTCGCGGGACACCCAGACTGACAAGTTCCCGAGAGACCGGCAGCCGCTGTCCTGCCTTGCCCTCTCCAACGCCGCCCTGCCCGGGGTGATGATGAACGGTCGCGGGGCGCGGCACGCCTCCCCCTCCTCCCCGGCCCCCTCCTACTCGGGGTCTCCCGCGGGGTCCCCGGCCTCGCCAGACTCGCCCCGCTCCCCCGGCTGCCAGTCGACGACCCACCGGGAGCCCCGGCTGCTGATGCGGGAGTGGCTTCAGAGAGAAGTGGAGGCGGGTCGGATAGAGGGGCTGCAGTATATGAACCCGGAGAAGACGCTGGTCCGGATACCATGGCTCCATGGATCCAGGAACGGCTGGGCACCCGGGACCCACTCCGAGCTGTACCGCCAGTGGGCCATCCACACAGGTTGGTAATACCCGGCCGCCTTCGATACTTAACCAACTACTTCGGTAATTAACCAATCCTACAGGTCGACTGAACTAACGCAATCTGGTGTTGATACCGGCAGTAAACTAAATAATTAATTAATTAATGTCTAGCGCATAATTATATTCTATTCCCTGTGTTTTAGGGTTTGCGTGTATGTTTGAGTTCAAACAGAGATATATATTATCCCACTTTTAAAAGCAACTCTTCATCAATTACATCTGTTCTGCTGTAGGAAAATACGAATCAAAAAGAGAGGACGCCAAGCGATGGAAAGCCAACTTCCGTTGTGCCCTGAACTCACTTCCGGACGTCAAAGAGGTGAAGGAAGAGTCGCAGAAACGGGGACAAAACGCATACAAAGTCTACCGCTTGCTGCCCCAGAAACGCAGGGACTCTTCCTGTGTCACACGTCCAAGTGAGTGCCGCTGGCAACCTCATGGCTGCCGTTAATATAGAAAACCTGCTCATTTTCAGCAATTTAAACAAAGAAAGATTTTTGCAGAACGTCCTGGACGCATTGTCTGACAATGTGAATAATGTACGAAATCAATGTTTCATCATATGTTAAAAGGCAAACAGCAGCAGCAATATTCCCGATTTTGATTACATAATACACAAGCAAGTCTCACTTCCCAAAACGAGATGCACCATTTTGGCCCTGGGATCTATTATACACGATATATGTGTACCTTTACACTCGAAACCGAAATACATGATTTCAAAACATATGTGTTTAAATGGTAAATATTGATGTATGGGGAACTTTAAGGTAGTATTTAATTTCGTTAATTCGTCGCTGATTTTGATTTCATTGATGACAGATCTTGAATGGGTGTTTATTTCTCCTTCTAGAGGTGAAGCAGGAATTCCCGATGTGCGTGGAGAGCACGTCAAACACGTTACCTCTGGACACGAAGGTACGCCCATGGCATTACATGGCAATGATAACCCGAGATAACCCCAGGTTACACAATGCCCCTGCCATTACATGGCAATGATAACCCGAAATAATTGGAATAATTGAAATAATTAATTGGAACATATCCTATTGAACTAATAGCTTGAAAGTAACGTGTCGCATTGAATTAAAGGTCAGTAAACACCGATGATGTATTCATTGTGTTGTTTCAATTGTTTCAGCAGTTCAATGTCCTACCAGACCCTAATACACCACATGTGACGGCGGCCAACAGCACCGCATCGCCTGCAGTGGTTCCATCTAGCGGCCACCCCAGCAGTCACCACTGTTGGGACAGCGACGAGGAGCAGCCGGACGAACACTCGTACGCCAAGACACCCTACCGATGCAACGGTGAGACCACCAAGCTCAGCAGTACGAGCGTTGCCCTCTAGCATTATTCTGCCTTGTAAGAAATAAATCTGCCCCAGCTCTCCACCGGTAGACTATGCCATAGCTCACCATTAAAATACCGCGTAACTACGCCATTAAACTATGCCACAGCTGTAACATTAAATTATCCCATAGCTTACCATTAAACTACCCCATAGCTAGGCCACTAAAATATGCCGCAGCTACAACATTAATCTAGTGCATACCAATAGCCTTAACCAGTACCTATATGATAGGATTATTTTATCGCTACTTAGAAGCGTTAATTAGAAGCTCCGATGTCTCCAGATGTATTGATATTTGACCGTGGTGTCTTGTTCTGGATGCAGAGCTGCCGATCCCGGTGATGGCCCTGGTCCATAAGAACTCCCAATCCTGGGACAGCGAGCAGATCACCACTGACGGTTGCATGCAGGTGTCCTACTCTCTCGGTAAGCTTGATCATCACGCCGCACCGGTCAGCCCCTTGACCAGCTCCTGTATTCATACGCGTCAAAGCGAATATTCCAGCATTATGTCACCAACCCGAGAGTTGTGTATGTCATGACCGCGTTTATATTTGCCCTTCAATAGCTTTAATATCTACCTTCGATATAAACCGGCAACTTAAATAATACAGCTTGTGTTATATATATATCTCGAGATTCATGTACTGTTCAACTTGGATTACTTTTATTGCTTTGGAATCGAGCTAATCTTTTTACTCTGGCATATCAAGTTATGAAGTCTCCTCCATGTTATGTCATGACTGTTGCTGGCGCAACATCGTGTACTTGTCGCGGTATTATGTATATATATATATATATATATATATATATATTAACAATCTGGTTTCCCGCTCTTCAGATGGTTCCTATTCCCCAGAAAGCACAACGTCCTACAGCGACGAGGAATACACCGAGGTGGTCAACAGGGTAGGTGGCGCCACCGGGCGGCTTATTATGTAGTCCATTTGATTTCAAGGCAGCTTTTGTCATGAAATCAGCAAGCTGTTGTAATGGCATGAGGCAGCTGTTGTAATGTCATGAGGCAGCTGTTGTAATGTCATGAGGCAGCTGTTGTAATGTCATGAAGTAGCTGTGGGAATGTCATGAGGCAGCTGTTGTACTGTCACAAGTGTGACTATGTAGAGAACAGTTGAAAGAATGCCATGAGATAGCTGTGAAAATGTATGGAATAGCTCTGGTATTTAAATGAAAGAGCTGTTTTAATGAAATGGGACAGCTGTGGTAATGTAATGAGACAGCTGTGGGAATAAAAAAAAGGACACCGACAGTGCCATGGACCAGCTGTGGTAATATAATGGGACAGCTGTCACAATGCATTGGACCAGCTGTGGTAATATAAAGGGGACGTTACGCCATTCCTAGCCAACGACCCATGACATTACATAGCAGCTCAGCAAGTTATGGCGATTATAATAATATTAAGTATAATAATGGTCAAATGCTACCCCTAAATTGCAGGTAGTTCATTGAGTTGTCTTTGTCTATTTGTCTACAGCTGTTGGTGCAGCAGGAGCCGACGGCTGGCATTGCCATGCTGCAGGATCTGTGTGCTCCGCCCGAGCAGCAAGACATATGCACAGCCCCAGAACTCGAGGCCCGCGGCACGCCAGGACTCGACATGGGCGGCCACCGGCTCCCCGTCTACACTGCCGATATCGGTAAGTAACCCCCTCACCCGTCCTCTCCGTCCTCTATTGTTTAGCCTCGCGACTAGCCTTGGCTATCCTCCTCCATCTAGGACATCGCAAATATCTTTGAATATAGCTTTGAAAAAAGCATTCCTCATTCCAAACACGTCCGGCTGGAGCTCTTCTGTGTGGAGGTAAATTGAAGTTCTCCCGTCTGGACGCATCGGCGTCATCGTCGACACCGCCGGGACGTCTGGGGGAAAAATCATCTATGAATCCTAAACCCCATCCAGGACTAATTTAACTTTCCCATGATAATCCTAATCCGATCACAACCCGCTAACCTATTATATGCGTAACATACCTGTGTCGCTAGTCTTGTCGTGTTATTTGTTTATACCGTGACAATAAAAGCTGTTATATTTCTTCCAGACCTGAAGCCCAGCGATATCATAGCACAGGGTCCAGTCACCGAACAACTTCAGCCAGTTCAGGTCCTCGGACAGCAACCAATCACTGACTTCAGTGCCTTCATCGATGGGGCCAAGCTGGGAGGTAAATATCACGCAGACATATGCCTGAGATAGAACCTGGATCATTTCTGTAGCCCCAGTGCAGGGACAACATTGATCAACCCATTGGGGAGGTGATTCAGTTTAGCGTAATATTGCCCTATGGGTTATCTATTTATCAGGTGTATATTAAGACATCATATAACTCTTTCTCTCGCCATGATGAAACAAAACAAGGTCATAAAAACCAATCTTGAAATATAAGATTTAATTGCGAGATTCTAGTGTTTCATAATTATTTACTACTCCTACTAAGAGTAGGATATCGATTAATGTTTCTGGTTAAAAGCCCTTCTTTGTTTAACCTGCTTACCGCTATGTTTAATTGCAGGAGCCAGGTCGGAATTCACAATTCACGGCGGTTTCATGTCCCTTCTCAACGGCTGAACGAGGACCCACTGCTTTTGGTAACCTGATTTAACCTTTGAATCACGTGACGCAACCACCTCGCGTGAAAGCGTCACGAGTTGTCGCTGTTTGGTGTCATCCGAGATATGAATCGGAAAGACGATACCGGGCGTGTTGAAAACGATACCGGAAGTTTTCCTTATCGGACGGTGTAAGAGACATGTGTCATTTGGTGACACGAGATCACACGGCAAATCACGCGAGACGTGACGCGCGGAAGGACGGTGTCTGACCTCAGCCTGCTGCATGAATTATCAGTCAACACCGCGGATCGTTTATTGAGTGCCATAGTATCCAAGGGGATTATTGTACATATTTTATCATTTCATACTTATTTTTTATTACCATTACATCGTAACGTGAACACTCTCTTTACATTGTGCGAACGGTTGCCTTGCCGTCACAAGGGAGGGCATTGGGCAGTATATAAACGTGAAAGGCAGCTTATTGCCCTGTTGGGACGTCACACATCCAAGAAAATTCTTCTCACCATACAAACCTCACTTTTGCGTTCTTTTGAAAGAATAAAAAATACCATTTCAATGCATATCCTTACTTGTTACTTTTATCCTACTCGCTGGGTTTATAAATACAGTTATACGTTAATTAATCTCTAATTAACGCTGCGTCAATTGTCTTAACACAGCTGCTGAACTAGAACATTTGGAAATGGTTTTCCAGGTCACAAGCAGAACATTTTCACTAAGGAAATGCAACTTTTGAATTAAGAAAGTGCACAAATTTAAGTCATTTGCGTGATGTACTTCTAAGTATCACTACCAGTAGCATGCAAGGCTGGGATGTACGGGGTTTTGAGATGCAGGCAGGCAGGCAGCTATTCCCAAATCACGGAGAATAAATGTCTTTATTCCCAGGTCACGACGAATTAAAAGGAAGACTTTCGGCATACACAGAAAGATATAAATTGCCGATTTGTACGATTCACGGTTATTTAATATCAAACTTCCCAGTTCACGATTAACGAAAATCCTTCAGGTGTCGGCTAATGCCAAATTCCCAGTTTCTCCTCACTCCCAGTTCACGGTGAAATGAAAAGCCCATTCACGAGTAACGGAAGTATCCCTTGCCCTCCACCCCCAACCCCCCAGTAAGTGTGATGCCTAAGTATGGTTCATGACTATCGGTCCAGGGGCAGTCTTATATTATGTATAGTATCATGATTCCCCACCCCCTCAATCAAGGTAATATTAAAATGCTCAGGATAGTTAAAGTTGAGTTCATTTCAATAATCCTTTTTTCTATTCACAAATCAAGGCCATCTGAGGTGTGCTCGACCCATCCCCGCCATTTTCACCCTGTCCCTATCGCAAGTTCAGTGACCCCCTCCTCACTTTATCAAATTCCTATATCCCCCCTGACATATAAGTTACATTTTTGTAGGAATATTATTTACATATGACAAGGGTCTGTAACGAAGGAAGGGGACAATGGTACAAGGAATGTTGGAAACAAGATTAGACGATACAAAAATGTTGGAAACAAGATTAAGGCGATACAAAAAATGTTGACCTTCGATGCTCAGCTTTGTTTGTATTTTAATTATATTCGGTCCAGGGTCGTAGATTAACCTAATTTAGGTCAAAGGTCTTTATTCAAGTGACATGAAATGTGGTTTGCACCACACCAATTAAAACTTGCGTGTCCAGCTGGGTGCAAAGATATTAGGGGTCAGGAAGGGGTAAATGGCGACACGAGACAGGCATATTTAAAAAACGACACTGACTATAGCCAAGAAGCGACACGGCACGTCATGAAAAATCGACATTCGACACTGATAATTTTGTAAAATCGACACTGGACACTGGACCCCCTCTTCCAGACCCATGATATTCATCTTTAGAGACTTGAGGTTAAACAAGTTGCTACAAATAATCTATTCTTCCTCTTGTTTTCATATTTCAACTTTCGGGAGGACGAGACAGGACAGATAATAACAAATAATTGAGAATAATATGATAACCTGTGAATGACACTCGTTTGAAAAAACATACCGCATTAGTATTTAATGAATTCTTTGTTGTACATAGCGCGTCGAAAAATTATCGGAAAATTTAAATCCGTTTGCCAAATAGACAGAATAGACGTCTTAGCGCTTAGGAAGCATTTGAGAGTGTGTGTTTCTGCCATGAGATTTCCGTTTATACAATGCAATTTAGAATTAGGCAAAATGTCCGCAAACCTAGTTCAGCTACTAGTCTAGCTAGCTAGTTCAGCCACTATACGAGCTGGTAAGCTGGGACAGAGAGACACACTATGGACCCAGGTATGCAAGGGGGTAGCCTAAACCTAGACCAAAGCCGTATGTCATTCGTCGGTCTTATGTCCACGCATCGTACAAGGTCTACACCGATCACATAGCCCCCACCTTCACTGCACGAGCGCATGATGATCTTGCGACGCGAATCCGTATTGTAGTGGTATCAGAAATCCGTTTAGCACAGTCACTATGGGTGAGTTCGGATAAGCGATCGGAGTAATCGGCGCGGATATTTGGAGCATGCGGACTCACTCTTTCCGCTAATAGGCGAATCAATATTAACCGAACGCAAAATCCGCGGTCCGCGTGAATGTTGCACTTGCTGGACTGCACAATTTATGAAGATCGTTAAATAGCGCCATAAAATAAATCAACGGTTACGTATTGTGTTCATTATTTTATTCTCGTTGTTATAATATTATTTACAGATTTTGTGCAGGTTATGCACTCTGCGGAGTCCGAATACTCCGCTAGCATACCCGAACTCACCATTAAAGGATTCGATCTCCCAGCAGAGGGCGTTCCGCTTACGCTATAGTCCCTCTGCCCCACGTCAAATTTAACCATCAGAATTATTCTTCATACGTGAAAATTTAAAATGAATCTAACCGAATATTTATTTTTAGCATGAAGCGTTTTGAACTTTGACGTGTATTATTTTTCTTTTTTTTTCTTTTTTTTCGCGTAACTATTCTATTGGGAGCGTACGACAAAAGCAATTTTTTTCAAATTCTGCATCGAAAATACAAAATTCAACATAAACAACCCCCATAAAACCATTCGTGACCCCAGGACCCCAGAACAGTAAGGTTGGCGGTTACGTGGGTTAATTAGAGGTGATGCGAGGAACGTATAGTTAAAATATTTGATCGAGACAGGGATATAATATTATGCTTTACGTCGAAGCTATAGCATCAAGCGTCTGTGATATCTTCCGGTAGTTGTCTTGACTGCCTTCACTCGCTTCAGATAGATATATTATTATAGATATAGAAAATGGGCGAAAAAAATACCCGTGCCCCCCCCCCCCCCCCTCCCTTTCTCGGGAGAAGGGTCGGGGGCCACAGTCACAATTCTTACTACACAACCTCACCAGCACCCCCCACAGGTCGCAGAATCTGCGCCTGCTGGATAGTACCTCACACTAAGTGCCCCACCCCCCAACTTGCGTAAATTCCTGGATCCACCACTGTAATGAATTTAATGCGTATTGCAAAATTAAAACCATATATGATCGGTTGTACAGTTTATAAACCGGTGTCATGTGCGAAAATGCCTCCCCATGCAGAGATGCCCCCTTTATATAAAATACATGATATTGCGACCCTCTCCGCTCCATGTGTTCGTACGGTGCCATTATGATAGGTACAGAGCAGGGCATCTCCGCATGGGGGCCTTTCCCCATGGGACACCGGAATGCTGCTGTTTCATGAGTGACTGTCCACTGTCAGTGCCAGGCGAGCTATCAGCCAGGGAAGTTACAAAACGTCAAGTTGCAGTGAGTTATCCCGTCAGTCAGTTTACAACATTAAGGTATATCTTACCATTTAATATCGCTGTATTACTACTCACGGATCATTTAAACGGCACTGGAGTCGATTTTAGACCAACTAAATTCTCGAAGTGACAGCAACACTGGTACACTTCCAGATGGGTTTGTCAAGTCTGCGAGCGGTATCTTTGGTTACATAGAAACGCTTATTGATATCGACTGATCATGTGAGGACAATGGTGCCTGTCGCAGAAATGATAACGTAGAGGGATGATATTCCTCGGCATACAACGCTTCTAATGATCTGGTGATGCGCACTCTTTCTAAGAGCACGAGTTGTTCTGTTGGTCCCTAAAGCACCTAAACCGGAAAGAGAACCTGCGAGAACTGTACAGCCCTATTGTAGCATGATCATGTTTTTGCACAGCGGTGTCTCGTCAATGTTGTGGTATTTCAGTAAAGTACAGCAGATTATAAAATTCTGACTAATGTCAGTGCGGTTTTATCGCGTTTTATCACATTCACGATATAAAGACATTTTATGCCTTGCGTGACCTTGCTCTGTGTCAGAGTGAGGCAATCCATTCCTAGCTATAAACTGATAGCGGTTGATGGGTTGGGCACTTGGAAAGTTCTTTCGTGTTGTTAGAGGCCGGCCGATCGTTTTGACATTGAAACGCAACCGGAAGTACCTAATATAGATGGTAGCACGGAGAATTCCCAGAATTATTTTCGGTTAACCAGATGGACTGCACGACGAGAAGTCAAAGAGGGATTGGTTTTGGGTGCAACACTTTATTTGTTGACATATAAATATAACGAGGGAATTCCGCATGCACACTCTCTCCTATCTTGGTCCCAGCCCGTGGCTGTGGTGATGAACACAAAGGTCAGGTCAGGTCAATTAATTAATCGAAGTTAAGTGAAAGTATTGGCAATAAACAATAAAGACGACTAGTACAATAACTGTATTCCGCATATTAAATAAATAATAACATGTACAGTTTAAATTTAAATTATCATAAAATATGTCTCGATGCCACAAAAGGCGAACACTCCATCGTGACAACAAACAATAATTTAAACAAATAATTGAAACATTAAAAAATAAGTTACTGTTATAATTCACAAATGCATCGACGGCTGATATTTCACATCAATAAGTCAAAATATGTAAACATAGTTCAAGTAAATGCGATGACTCACGAGGACTAGGTTCACATTAGTAACTGATGTATTAAATAAATTAACATCAGAATATATATATATATGCAATATATACATTAAATTCAATTAAATGCAAATCGATGACTAGATAAATATCAGAGAAATTGATCAGTGTTGCTCCTGCAAATAGGTGCAATATCGCTCAACGATTAAGAACAAAACAGAAGCAAACTGCATCCAAAGTAAGACTTATAACTGTTATGTGTATGTTGTACATAATCTGCTACCTCACTACCCTGTCACAGCGTCCAATGGAAAAGCAACAGAGACGTCTGACAGTATTCCCTGTGATTATTCAAATTACCGGGTATCATTGCAGTGTGACCACCTATCCCACCCGTCAAATCGTACCCGTCCCGTACCAGGATACATACCCAATACAAGGGGCACATGTACCATAAAGTACTACATGATCTCTATCCACACCCACTCAGCTAACATTTACAGATGCTCATTTTGACGTCATATAAATAGATCATAGATTAAAAATAACATAAATATCATGATTATATGTCCACATTTCCCCCAAATACTTAATTAATTATTAAACAAGTTAAACTTAACTAATTGCACAAAGCACAGGGGAGACCGCCCATTAAGGGTGTGATTAAATTCCGAATTGTTCCACATGAATGACACTGTGTCTTTAACTGGTAGGAAGCTAGAGGTACACGCGCTATCTTGGAAGGTCGTATATATTCGTTTCTACAGCTTTCCCCGTCGGCACAGGATATATGCAGCTTTCCCCGTCGGCACAGGATATATGCATATATCTTTAGTCGATTGTAACAAGCGATGATATAGCCCATAATGTGAGACATATTTAAATTAACATTATTGGAGGTTGAGTCACGCCTGAGTAAGTTAAACCGACAAGAACGATGTGAAACAGGCCTAAAGGGTAGCTTACACTGTGCCGGTTCATGGTCCCGGTTTACCCCGGTTCTGAATACCGGGGACAACCTTGGATAACCCTGTGCAACCGTAGCGAGTCCGTAGTCAATCCGGCGTGATCCGGGGTGTACCGTGGTGAACCGTAGGTCGCCCCGGTGGTTTTGAACTGTTCAAAACTACCGGCATGAACCGGGACCGAGCCCCGGTATTTTCAAACCGTGTGAAACCTTAGTGCCACCGTAGCACGACCGGGCTTCACCGTAGTACCACCGTGCAAGCTACCGGGGCCATCCGTAGGCAACCGGGGGTGACCGTGGCGTTCTGGGGCCAAGGTGCGTCGCGGCAGCACTATAGGGTAGTATAAAAGTGGGATAACATTTGTTTCACATCACTTGGGATTCACCCCTAGAAGGAGACGCATCATAGCTCTTGTCGTTAACAACTACTGGAACATACTTCAGCTGATGAACTGGCAACTGCAGTTGAACAGACAGCAGGCTACAAACAACCTGGTGATGCTCCAAGTTATTTAGCAAAACAGAAGAATGAAAAAAAGAGGGCCAGAAAACAGAGAACTGTGTGGGTGAGACCTTGGGCCGAGAGGCGAGTGACACTAGGGCAGTACACACGTCTGATGAACGAATTGCGTGTTGAAGATGTGAGATCCTTCAAGAACTCTCTACAGAACAGAATCACGAGGCAAGACACATGGTTTCGCAAGGCTCTAGAACCTGGGTTGAAGTTGACCATAACAATGAGGTACCTATAGCCTCGGGTAATAACTACCACTCACTCATGTATGGCTTCCCGGTACCTGACAACAACATTTCGCTATTAATTCGTGAAGTGTGCGAAGCCATCATAGCTAAATATGCTGAAGAAGTTATAGAATGTGCACCCCACAAGAATGGACATTTATAGCTGAGAAATTCGGGCAGAGATGGCAGTTTCATAATTGTATCGGTGCTCTGGAAGGCAAACACATAGCCATTAGGTGTCCAAACAAAGGGGGATCAATCTACTACAATTACAAGAGCTTCCATTCGATCATTCTCATGGCTCTGGTGGAGGCAGCTAGACTACAAATTCACCTTGGTGGACGTTGGTGCCAATGGATCTTCCGGAGATGCCCAGGTATTCAACAACTCTGACATGAAGAAGGCCATTGATGAGGGAACCGTAGGACTACCCCCGCCCAATGCACTGCCTGGTGATGACAAGGACATACCATACTTCAGAGCTACTGATGACGCCTTCGCCAGGAGGACCTGGCTCATGAAACTGTTCTCCAAAAAGCAACTCACTGATGATGAGAGAATCTTCAATTATCGGCTGTCCAGGGCTCGAAGGATAGATGAGAACGCTTTCGGCATACTAGCACACAGGTTCCATTGCCTGTTGACAACCATGAGGCAATGCCCTAACACGGTTACCGTAGCGTCATCGTAGTGAGACCGTAGTGAAACCGTGGCACGACCGGGCACGACCGTAGTACCACCTTGGTGGACCGTAGTATAACCTTGATAAACCGGGACAAACCGTAGTAACACCTTAAAAAACCGTGGTGATACCTTAGTGGTACCTGGATGAACCTTGGCCTACCGTGATGATCCGTAGTCAATCCTTAGTAAAACCGTAGTAATACCAGCATCCACCGAGGTAACACCTTGATATACCGTGGCATACCGTACCAGCACCGTAGTAACACCGTGGCCTACTGTTTTCGCGCCAAAATGTTGCGAGGTGGCCCCGGTTCGTCCCGGTATATAGACCGGGAAGGACCGGGGAAGACCGGGGTAAACCGTAGCCAACATCGGCACAGTGTGAGCTAGGCTTAAAACATTGGCTGACTACGCAAAGCAATCTGCCCGCAGAAGGTCTACAGCTGCCGATCTACAGCTGACGATCTACAGTTGCCGATCTACAGCTGGCCGTCTACAGCTGGCCGTCTACAGCTGGCCGTCTACAGCTGGAGGTGTACAGTTGCCGATCTACAGCTGGCCGTCTACAGCTGGAGGTGTACAGTTGCCGATCTACAGCTGGCCGTCTACAGCTGGAGGTGTACAGTTGCCGATCTACAGCTGGCCGTCTACAGCTGGATGTCTACAGCTGGCTCGTATAGAGCTGGCCGTCTACAGCTGGATGTCTACAGCTGGCTCGTATACAGCTGCCTGCCTGCCTACAACTTCCTGTTCGCCTATAGTTGTCTTCCTGCCTACAGTTTGGTGTTGAGCTCTGCTTCCGTGCTAAAGTCCACCGCTGGGTTGGACACGCCCATGGAGCCGTCGCTGCGGTAGGGCGGGGGGCTGTCTGGCAGGATTGGCTGGGTGGTTAGGCTGCCGGAGACCCCCGTCGGGAGGTCGGTACCCCCCTGGGCGCCGCGGACTGGGGGGGCCTTCTCGTCGTCATAGCGCACGGCCTTGGTGGTGGAGGTACGGGTCAGGGCAGTGGCGTTACTGCGGGAAGTGCTGTTAGGCCCCCGTTTGTTGCTCCTGGAGAGGCAAACATCACGGCATGAGGATTAATTAACACTTAATAACCCATCATCATTATAACTAGGAACGTAAATACCTAACACTGCAGTAATTGATTATAAAAGGAAATTCAAATTACACATCCATTATATGCACATACGGAGAGTAAAGAGCAGATGGTTCGTTGTATATTCAGGACACTTTAACCACTTTTGGTCATATCGCGTTCATGGGAGAAGGAAAGAGTAGATGGAGTTAACATTCACAAATTCAGACCATTTGTCCAGAACGCTTTTTCAAACTATTTCCAATATCATAATGTAAGTGAAAAACAACGCTGTATAAGGAGTTTTAGGTTTAGTTGCTTTAATCAGTTAGGCGACATTGCTGAGGAGTTTAGCCACTTACTTCTTGCAGTCGATGGCCGAGACGGTGTAGAGGAGGGGGTTGATGGCCGAGTTGAGGGGCAGGATGAAGACCGCGATCCAGGCGGACACCTGGGGGTCGACCCGCGCCCCGCCCAGAGCAGCAAACCCAATCAGGATGATCGGTACCTGCGGGTCAAAGGTCAACAAGCGTAAAGTTAAGAGAGCGGCACCGGCTGGGTCAAAGGTCAACGGGGGTAAAGTTAACATGGCGGCACTTGCGGTCAAAGTCAATGGGTTGACGTTAAGAGATGCGTTCTGGACACCGAACCATGTGGTTTGAGGGGGAGTATGTCAATGGGTTAAAGGTCAATTAAGTACAATAATATAGGGTGGAGATTTTAAAGATATGAGATGGAGATTTAAATAACGTTTGATGGAGACGTAAGTGCATGAGAGTGGAGACTTTAATTACACGGGGCGCGAAGACTTCAATGCAATATTGTGGACACGTTAGTAACATGGAGCGGATACTTCAACTAACAGGGAGTGAAGATATTAATCCCATGCAGTGAAAACTTCAATGCAAATGAGTTTAAATGACATTAATGAAGACTTACATGACAAAATGACCTCAGATAATGAATACAGAGATCAACATGGCATATATCACATCATGCCCTATGCGCTACGCAATGCTCAATGCATACTAACAGTGGGACAAAAAGTCTGGCCAACATGTTGCAGTACATGTATATATATATATAACAACCCAGCCCATTGGCCTGGCTCACGGATGATGTGACCGCCGACTCACCCAGCAGACGAAGTCCGAGGCGACGATGAGCACGAGTTTCTTGGCCAAGGCGTACTCGTCTGCCGTGCCGGTGGCGCTCTGCTCCATCTGCTTAATGGAGCTCTTCACGTTCACGAAGATACCCACGTACCTGGAACAAACAGTGGGCGAGAACCCCTGTCAGGCAATGCACGTCATGACATAGACCCTACGATCCCGGTGTGACTTATATTTGACCTCACCCTGAGGTGGGACCAATCTCCCTGTGGGCCGGCAAAGTCAAAGATTGTACATCTCACCCGTATTAATGTATTGAATGAGAAGGCTTATCAGCAGCATGCCTCCCCCTGCCCCTCCCCCTACTCCGCCCTAATGACCTGATGTACATGTGAAGCCTTAGCCCTCATGGCATCAGAAAGAAGCTAATTGTGTGCTGATCATTTACAAATAATTTTTCCACGATATTCCCGCAACCGTTCGTCAATTTTCCCTTCTTCCTCCCCTCCAAGTTAACCACAAATACCCCCCTCATTGAGCTCATGCGGTACATTCCCACCAGCCCCCACCCCCCTCACCTCACTCATTCCCTTTGCCCTCCCCCCCCCCCTCACCTCACTCATTCCCTTTGCCCCCCGCCCCCCTCACCTCACTCATTCCCTTAGCCCCCCGGCCCGTCCTCACTCATTCCCTTTGCCCCCGCCCCCCTCACCTCACTCATTCCCTTTGCCCCCCGCCCTCACCTCACTCATTCCCTTTGCCCCCCGCCCTCACCTCACTCATTCCCTTTGCCCCCGCCCCCCCCCTCACCTCACTCATTCCCTTTGCCCCCCGCCCCGTCCTCACTCATTCCCTTTGCCCCCCGCCCTCACCTCACTTATTCCCTTTGCCCCCGACCCCCCTCACCTCACTCATTCCCTTTGCCCCCCGCCCTCACCTCACTCATTCCCTTTGCCCCCGCCCCCCCCCCCTCACTCATTCCCTTTGCCCCCCGCCCCGTCCTCACTCATTCCCTTTGCCCCCCACCCCGTCCTCACTCATTCCCTTTGCCCCCCACCCCGTCCTCACTCATTCCCTTTGCCCCCCACCCCGTCCTCACTCATTCCCTTTGCCCCCCGCCCCGTCCTCACTCATTCCCTTTGCCCCCCGCCCCGTCCTCACTCATTCCCTTTGCCCCCCCCCCCCCCTCATTCGCTTTGCCCCCCGTCCCCCGCCCCCCTGCTCACTCTTTCCCTTTGCCCCCCCACCCTCCCATCCAGATGGTCTTCCTTGCCCTGCCCATCGCCCTGGACCTCTCCCCGTGGTTGCTTTCCCAGGTGTTCTCCACGTACCCGATGAGGATTGCGATGAAGGAGAGCATGTTGATGACCAGGAAGATGAAGACAGAGTACTCCCAGCCCTCTAGCCGCTCATCCGTCACTTGGAATGGCAGACAGACACCTGCAGAGAGAGACAACATTTCATTTCATAAACGTGACGCGGCAATAGAATTCTTTAACATGAAACTGACGCAAGCACCCGACGCTGAATCTAAATAACAGGAACCCATGCCAACCTGTGATACTGAAACCAACATCTAAAATAAAAACAACACCGACTCGTTACAAACAGTGACGTCGCACGTGGAAAGAAAATATCTAGTCAATAAGATGTGTCTGCGCTGTTGGTAACCTCGTTAAGTAAATGAAATTCACATACAAAAAGAAAATGTTTATTTAAATCAGGCCGTGACGACAACAGACCGATGCAGGCTGTCAATCATTCACCGACGTCACTCTGACTTCTATCCAATCCTGAGGCGAACAAGGTCTTCCATGTGCGTAATGTCGGACAAACAAGTCGGACAAAGAAAGCAGCATATCACTTTCTTGTCAGTTTCAGAGATGAGTACTCACTTGTACCATCAGCTATGATTGTCAATTTCATGCTCACGCTTGAGGCAAAGCAACTCAAATGTGGGCGGGGCTTAGCTCGGAGTACAGATCGGTCTATTAAGCGATAAGCATCGTCTTTCACTCGACAAGTCTGGCTGCTGTTCGTACCTGATCTGCCGAAGAATGATTCTCCGAAGTACGGCAGCTTCAGGGCGGGCAGGATGCTCAGGAAGAAACACCCCAGCCAGCCGCACCCAGCCACCATCCGCGCGTAACGCATGCGCACATGGCCGAACTTAAGCGGAAACAGTATGGTGAGGGCGCGATCTGCCGTAATGGTGGTCAGCATGAACACCGAAACCTGCAAGTATAACCGATAAATAATAGTACGGGTGGGACTCAAATAAAGTCACACTTGGATGTTAATTGCGCCTTACTATGCAATATATTATACGATCAGATTACGACATTGGTGACGGCTGTATGGTAACGGCGTTATCAGGGGAGGTCACCCCGTGGCCTAGTAGGATGCACGATCGTCTAGTGCAAAGTTCGAACCCCACCAGCCCGAAACATGCACTCCCGAAGATATGGCTCCTGTCTCTCTACCTTGATACTTCCTATTGTCGCAATATGACCTTACTTCGATCACCGACGTTCTCGGCTCCATCAAGTGTTCTTACCTCGCTGGACAACATGGCGATGATTCCGGCGAACTGGCAGAGGGCGCTGCTGCGCCAGGCGTCGGCGTAGACGATGTAGTTGCCCCGGTAATGGACGTCGACGGAGGCGATGATGAGGAGGTAGAGCCCCATCAGCCAGTCGGACAGACCCAGGTTGATGATGTAGAAGGAGGAGACCTTTCTTCGGTCGGTCTTCAGGCGCCAGAAGACCACGAAGGCGTTGCCCACGAAGGCAGTGCAACCCAGAACCCAGATCGATACCTACAGGCCGGAGATCAGAAGTTCATATATAAATTTCAAATTTATACAATTAATTAATAGATTAAAGTTCATCGGATGGTAGATCAACTCGATGTTTATATCTGTATTTGTTTGTCTTGACCGAAAAAGGTGAGCTGTCCATGTAGATGCACAAATCCACATCTTAGTATCAAATATTTACATCTAACTTTTAAAACAAATTCAGTATCTATATGCTGATTACTAAATATATAAAAAAAATAAGAAAATTAACTGAATTGGTGCTTTAGGCCGTTTTTATGCACACAAGGGCTAAACTGGGCCTATGAACCACCCGGAACGGGGAAGGATGGATCGGGAAACGTGTACTAGATCAGGCGCCTGGGCCCGGATTGGAGCCGATGACCTGTTTGACTTAGTTATGCCCGCCACGGCGCCCCATACCTGGAGCGCGAAGTTCGCCATGAGATCCTCGCAGGACGAGAACTCGTCGGCTTCCGGTGTGCAGGTCTCGGCCTGAGGCGCGATGCAGCAGAACTTGTAGTCGTCTGTGTTCAGATCCTGAAGTCCTACCAGCTCCTGAAGCGCGTCCGGCTCGACATCCGGCAGATCGTTCCCCGTGAGCACCAGGCTGCTCAGGCGATCCAGACCCACAAACACCTGGCGTGAGAGGCCGTGCAGCGCGTTGTTGTGGAGACTCAGGTGGCGCAAGGATACCAGGCCGTCGAACAACCCCGGCTCCAGGGTCGTCAGGGCGTTGTTGCTGAGGTCAAGGTGAAATAGATTCCGGAGATCGGCGAAGACTCCGAGCGGGAGCGATTCCAGACGGTTGTGGCTGAGGACGAGGCGGCCGAGCCAGTGCAGCCGGCGCAGGGAGCTCACGTCGACCAGCATCCGGTTTCCGGAGAGCAGCAGGGCCCGCGCCAGGCGGGTTCCGGACGACACGACGGGCAGGGTCATGGCATGGTCGGTGTCCGTGCAGTCCACCATGAAACCCTTGCAGTGGCAGCCAGGCAAGTCGCACAGCGCCTCTGTGGTACAAAAACAACATCATAACTTTCCGGTCTGGCAGCATGCAGCCCGTCTATAGGAAGCTCGTTGTCATAGCAACTGTAATAACCCTAAACAACGACTGAAAGTGGTATTCATTCAGTAGCAAAGCGGTGAACGGAGCAGGGGCATCTGCGGGACCAGAGCCGAAGTGTTTCTCACCTGACTGTGACGTATTGCAGTATCTCTCGTCCTCCCCGTGTTTCGGACAGTGGACTACGCCATCACATACGTTGCTATGAGATATGCAGAAGCTTTCCCCTTTGCAGCGGAAGAGACCTACGAGGTGGAGGAAACGTCAACATTCATTGGAACCGAAGTGAAATATAATCTTACGCACATATTTAATTAGCTAGGGGCTGACGTATTGGCAACCATTCAGATTAATTGTAGCGTAAATATCATACATGATTTAGTAACACCCTCACATACTCTGGTAGCTGAATAGCATACACGCCACTTTTACGTATTACAGTATAAGCAACTGGTAGTGTGACGTCCTCTGACGTCACGCTGAGTTTGACCTGTGTCGTCACACTGAGTTTGACCTGTGACGTCACACTGAGTTTGACCTCTGACCTGGACACGTGTGCTGGGCACACTGATGCTCGTCCTCGCCGTTAGGGCAGTCGCTGCGCCCATCACATCGCTTCGCCTGCGGCACACAGAAACTTCCAGGGCAGTGGAACATCCCGGGGCAGGAGAACGTCTCTGTAGGGTACAGACGTACACATTAGTCGTCAGGACTGATGGGATATCTATCATATATATGACCAAGCACTTATGTATGTATAATATACAACCATGGGACAATGAAATGATATCCTGTCGAAAGATACCGATGAAGACCAGATGGGTCGCTTTCATGTGGGTCGCTGTGGTAAATGTCTGTATCCAACTTCAGTTTATGTGTAATTCATTATTGAATGGACTACGACATGGTACCTATAATAGTGTATATATAAATCATCTAAAATGAATTGTATGTCATCGTGGTAACGAACTTTAAGTAAGCAGAAACAACATACCGGCAAGCGTGTTTCCATAAGAACCCCTCCCCCCACCCTCTACCCTACCTCCGCACCGACAAAAGTAGGTACACTATGTACAATATATGATATGTACAATATATACAATATATTATATTACAATATATACAATATATTATATGTACAATATATACAATATAGTATATGTACAATATATTATACGTACGACATTAACTTTCAAGGCTGTCGCAATGTATTGCATGTATATATGCAGATAACTGTAAAATCTGCTACATATGTGGTACTGACCGCATCCCATTCGCAGGTGAGCACCGTCACGGCAGGTGCTCTGAACGGGGATTCCGTTTACGTCATCCAGAAGCTCGGTATCGTACACACAGCTCCGGTCACGTGGGTAGCAACGGGGCTGGCCGGGGCGGCACTGCACGTGTCCGGGGTCTTGGCAACCCACGTGGTTAGTGGTGTTCTCGAACTCCACGCCTTCCTTGTAGATGTCGAAGATGGTCACGAGCGCTGGGAAATAGACATGTTTTGTCATTGACGACCAGGCGGGGGGGGGGACTGAAATCATTAGGGTCTGAAAGGGGGTGAAGGGCACGTGCCCCCTGTGCCCCCCCCCCCTGGACACGCCCTTGATATATGTATGTGTATACAACATGATCCCGGCATTGAGCATACCCCGAAAATCTGTCCTCACCCGTCTCATGGTCCCGACCTGTCTTTTATCTCGTAATTGAGTTCCAGTATAAGCGAAAGAATTAAGAGACATTTTGTCGATGTTATCTATGTTATGACCACCCTCGAACTAATTATAGGACCTTCGTGCGTGGCACAAAAGTAGCTACAACGAGTTAAAAAGATGTAGGAAGCGCTTCTAAAAATATGATTTAAAGCTGCTAATGCAACATTTTTCACTTGCATCATGATTTTAAAAATATTTTGGAAACAGTGTTCTGAACACATTGTTTGATTGTGTAAATGTTAACTCGATGAAAAATTCATGTGGCATTACATTTTATAAAAGGTCCCAAACCTGCCGTAAGGAGCAACTTCTGATGAAGTAGTACACAAGAAAACCACACTTTCCCACAAAAGATGCACAAATTTAGCCAATAAAAGAGGTTTAACAACATCAGCTAGGTGAGCCCAGGCCCACCTGTTGCACGCGCCACGTGCCGGAGCAGCCTCCCCCCTATACCCATTATTCATGTACTTACACATCTCCACCTCGTCCTCGGCAGTCAGCCCGGGGCAGTCGCTGACCAGATCCTTCTGCAGTCGGGGATGAAGGCAGGTGCCAGAGAAACACACCAAGCCTTTACACTGGCCCTCTGTCGGCAAAATACCAAACAATATCGTTATAACATTTCTGGCAAAAACTAAACTAAAAACGCGGCTGCATCTGATTAGGTTATTGGAAAATATCGAATAATCGCGTTATTATGCATTATACCAAGTATAGTTTTGATCATTTACGTACAAGTCGCTCTGGTTAAAAAACGTCGCAATCAAGTGGTTATTTGCTTTCATGAATCGAGTTTCTTAGATATAACGCAGACTTGCAAATATACTTCTTCAAACTATATATTTTGGTGATTGACTCGAACCACTTGTTAAGCCATTAATGGTGTGACGTACCACATGTTTCCCTGGTTTCGTCGCTTCCGTCTTGGCAGTGCTGCAGGAAGTCACATTTCTGTGTGGCTGGGATACACTGGCCATTGGCACAGCGGAACTCATCGCTGGCACACTGCTTAGTCACTGATGGGGGGAGACAAAGGTAGAATCTCAACTCTAGACCGGTCAGTCATAGAGATCCGAAAGGTCAATACGGGGTCACTTCTAAACGAGGCACAGTACCTGCCGTGGTAATATTGTTTCAACATGGTTTCACGGTCACGTGGTATAAAGATGGATCTATAGGTCATATGGCGAGAATGGAAAGGATTAAGTGTGAGAGAAGTCCTGTATCCGGGAGAATGAGGCCCCTATTCATTGTGCAAATAAAACACATGGAATCTTTAACCAGCACGGACAAAGACATTTGCACAGGTGGGGCTCGATCGAGCCACGTACCGGTCGATTAATAATAAGCCCTGGCAGAGCACCCTCGGCACTAGCCGAACGCACTACATACTGGGCCACGAGGTGCCATCTATAACAGAGGGAGAGTTACTGTTTACTTACCACAGTTGATCTCATCAGAGAAGTCGCCACAGTCGTTTCGGAAGTCGCAGTAGAGCGACATGGGCAGACAGCGGCCATTCTTACAGCGAAACGACTCGTCCTGGCAGGCTGGGGACACACAGACAGATATTCATTACACGATATTTATACACATAGAATAATCGTACAAATATCAATTATAATCTTCACATTGTAATACCGCGCCGACGATTTGATCTAAGCGAGTGGATGTAGCTTTAATTATGTAATACGAATCAGCCCTGTGGAGAGTTTTGTTTAGCTCTTCATTCATATATCGTTATGACGTCATAACGAGACTGGTGGGGCCTATCTTTTATACTTCCATCGCAACTTTAATATATACCCAAATAACTTCCCGGATGTTACGTGGAGCCCCACTTACTACAGTTGAATTCGTCAGTCCCGTCCCGACAGTCATACAGTCCGTCACAACGACTGTCGATGGTGACACAGGATCTGTCCGCACACGTCCACTCCTGCATCCCGCACTCCTCCACCAGGGCTGGAAGCAGCAACGAACGGGTTAATCATTTACAAGAGACAAGTAATACATAATTAGCATGAATAGTAACAGTCAGTAGAAGTAGCTAATTATAATAACCCGCATGTGTCTACATACCGATGGGATCTCTCTCGCAGAGCACGCTCTTGGGGTTCACTGTGACGTCATTTGCTGCACATGGTAGGTAGGCCAGGCGAAGGGTCGGGTCGAGTTCGAACGGCTGCGTAGCAACCTGAGGGACATAGAGTATGGTCGCTTAGCAAAGCGAAAATACGCTGTGATCTCACCAACCGATCATAAGTTAGATTTTGTCGTCGAAAGTAGAACATTGCTTTGCCCAATCATTATGATAATATTTTGGGCTTTGGGAATGAACTGCTTATATGTGGGTTGTTCTCTCACCAATATCATACGGCATTTAACTGGTTTGTCCGTCTCCACCCAAATGTTGCCGGTCGTCGTGTCGTGGCGCCACAGTCGTAGGAGATTGCGCAACTCTTCGCTGACGTCATCGCCTATATCAGCCAATCGGCTGCCTTCAGCAGTACACAGACTCCGTGCGAAATGTGCATCCCATGGTTCACTCGCCAGGGGTCGCCTTACTGCGGGGTAGTTGGTGGCCATCTTGAGACACGTGTGGTCCACAAGGAACCAGCCAGACGGGCAAACTGAAGGCAATACATATAATCATATGCGTTATTGCGATTTTAACAAGCTAATGAATCATGTTAATATATGTAATACAGACATGAAAGTCAAACTTTCATCTTAGTCTCTTGTAAATTTGTATTTTGCATTTGCGTCACCATTGAGAGATACAGACAATAACATCACGTGATACAACCATATAGATTGATTGATATAGATACTTTCGCAACATTTGATTTTCACTTGGTTTATATCATATAGCATATTATATTTCATCAATATTTACGACTCATCTCCACCCCCCCCCCCCTTGCGCCCACTCACTTTGTGGTTCTTCGCCCAGTACAACCCCCGTGTCGCTTGAGTTCGACTGCTGTTCACCAGAGGGCGTTGTAGGTTCGTCACGCGGGCCGTCAACTAACACCGAAACATAACGTTGTGAGACACGAGGAGCTTGACAAAGAGGCAGTGGATAAACACACGAGCCATAATCAAGGCATAATTAATTGTCAATAATCAGCACGTGGCAGTATCACCCTCCAAAGAGGAAGCCAAATAACACAATGACATGCGACATGATGCGGCAATGGGATCCCTCCCTTTCGCTGTACCTTCTCAAGACCACACAGCAACGTCCTCCGGCAGTGAGTAGAGAAAAAAACACAATTCGGCAACGGCACGATTGATGACGTCACGAACGGGTTAACGTATTGACAAGGTCGATGTCACGCGAGGCATCGTCTTTAAGCATCAACGATCACACACACACACACAATATGCTTGTGGATTTTGTGAAAGAAATATTACTTGTTATTGGTTGTCATTAAGGTAATTACGGATGACGGTATCTGATCGACTCATCAGTGGACGAGGGTGCCGACTGCCACACCCAACGTAACGCATGCATTTATATACATGATGGATAATCGAGCGGTGCAGTTGTCCTAAGACACCATACGGGATGGCAGACAGTTTTTAAAGGGTGACGTCACGTAGGTATTTACTTCGCCGTGATTGGCGATTGTTTCGCTGGTTGTGGTTTCCCTCCATATCATACCATACCATGTTTTAGATGTACGGCCGAATGATGATTGCTACTTGTCATGAAACTTTGGCGGATGAAGTGTCACCGTAAAACCAATACTGCACATAACAAGTCGCTAGTTCACGAGAGTAAGGGTGTGGGGCGTTGGTAGCAGAATAAGCTGGTGGGGGGGGGGGGGTGGAGGGTGGGGGGGAGAACAGACCACATCCCTTCTCACACGCCAAACTGTACCAAGTGTATTATTCACCATATCGAGAGTTCTATATTAGCTCTATAGGCTATATGACTTAACGTGTCGATATTTTGGCTTATTACTCAATCATTGGGTCCTCAAAAAGCAAAGAAATTCTCACCTAACCCTCTTCACAACGAACACCCATCAGACCAAGCCAGAGTCGGAGTCATAGGCATACAGTCCAGAGACAGCAAATCCGGAAGCCCGGGGTCTCGCCAGCTCCATGCTAATGTCCCACTGGAGGGTGAAATATTTGGCCCCGGCCGTTTCAAATCTACAGACCCTGCGGACCGTCTCACAAAGAGCTGCGAGCCCGTACCCCTATCTTTTGCAGGCTAATTGAATTACTGCTCGTGAAGTTACGTGCAAGGAAACGAGGCCGTAAACACACAGATGGTTAGGATGCAACCATCTAAGCGTAATTTATTTTCCAGCCAATATCATTCAAATTAATGTTTGCAAGACATTACTGATAAAGATGTCCTTCCTCTTGGCTTCGGCGCATAAGTTTTAAATTTTACGAGTAAAAAGTACGAAATCTCAATGACAAATGTGTCCTTCTTCTTGGGTTCGGCGCATAAGTTTTAAATTGTACGAGCAAAAAGTACGAAATCTCCGTATCCTACCTACGGTGGCCGGCTTCTCACAGATGAGAGCGGCCCTGAAGATGGGGTAGTCGCAAGGTATCTTGGCCCAGTTGAGCGACTCGAAGGGCGAGGTGACGAGGAGGGCGGTGCAGAGGCTGCCCACGTCAGCGGTGGGCTGCGCGTCCTTCAGCTGGAGGAAGTCTGTCCCGATGGTGTCCTCGAACAGCACCGTCTGTCGCCAGGGGGCGCGGGGCACGTACCAGTCGGCGTAACTGACGGCGAGATCGAAAAATAAATAATATAAAATGAAAATAATAATTTAAGAAAATATTATAATTTTTTTAATAAAACTAATATAATAATAAAATATATATACATATATATAACAAAAAAATGATAAAAAATATGTTAAAAATGCCGAGTTTGTGCATAAACGCAAAACGGCTTAATCGGACACCTTCCTGGAAAACAAAATGATGTAGGATTAATCTTGTCCCAGTTGCAGTGCCAGGTTTCTACCCACGATCTGTTGATCTGCAGCTCAGCTGGATTAATTATCTCAGTGCCGGGGACCCAGCCTAGGCCTAATAACACACGGTATCAGGTAATTTCGCTCTCATTAATGTCTCTCTTTTGCCCAGTCATGTGGTCTTTAGAAGTGAATAATGTTGACCTGCTTGTCATGGCGACAGTTCTCCTGGTGGACTCACCTGAGCTGAGACCCGTCCGTCCACTGGTAGGCCCCGTACTTGTTGTGTAGTCCTATGAAGATGAGGCGGTGATTGGACTGGTAGGTGCCGGCCGCATCCCACAGCCACGGCAGCGCAAACGTGTGCTGCGAGAAATAATCGCCTCAAAGTATTAAATATCTTATGTTTTTCTCACATAGTTAAGCCACAGGTGAAAATTTACAGAAACTATACGTAGTATATAGTCATAGAAACAGACAAAGTTATGGACACATGTCTACATAATAGACAATAGTCAATGACCTTGGCCTCCGTCACCGTGGTGACGAGTGATGGAGCAGTTCACCGCCTCACCTTGATGAAGTAAGCCTCGTTCTCGTCGCGCAGGGTGAGGAGTGAGGCGTTCTCCACCTGCTGGCAGTGCTGCAGGGAGTTCTGCCAGGTCTCCTGGAAGCTGTAGGCGTCCTGCTGGTAGTGGCGGTACACCCAGGGGAAGTACTTGTAGCACGAGCCGTCGTACAGCACGTACTCATCCGGGCACTCGTAATGGCGGCCGCTCGCTGCCGGTCCAAAATACATGACTTGAGACGATGCAGGATAATATAAGCTATATTTGCATAACTTTTCTATTTCGCATTATAATATGTATTGCGCAATGAATATAGTTGAGACTAGAGGGGTGGATTAAAGCATAAACAAATGAATTGTGACATTATCACATTTATACAACACGATTCCCGGCGAACCAACAAATTTAATCCCATGTGCTTTACAATGTTATATTATGGCGTCACATTTTGCATGAGGACTACCGCTAAGTATTGTGGCCTTATCCGGCCAAGAAACTAATAACTTTCTCTCTCACGAAGGCGGGGACACCACATTCGGCCATGTCGTCACAGTGTGGCTTACCGGCGCTGGGGTCAGATACAGGCGGCAGATAGTCCGTCTTGAAGGTGATCTTAAATTCCCATTTGTTGGGGATACTGGTACTCAGCGTGTTCAGTTCAAATCCCAGCTTCTGGTTTGGCGGCAGCTCAAGTGATACATAAAATCATGTGTAATTTTCATATATTTCTTGCACAAAACTGAATGTTAGATAGTTATGTTATTAATACGTTCATATAGATTATTTCAGTTACCATTGCGCAACTACAGATTCAAGAATGGATTTGTCTATAAGGGTTGTACCTTGATTTGTCTATTAGAGTCATACCTTGATTTGTCTATTAGAGTCATACCTTGATTTGTCTATTAAAGTCATACCTTGATTTGTCTATTAGAGTCATACCTTGATTTGTCTATTAGAGCCATACCTTGATTTGTCTATTAGTCATACCTTGATTTGTCTATTAGAGTCATACCTTAATTTGTCTATTAGAGTCATACCTTGATTTGTCTATTAGAGTCATACCTTGATTTGTCTATTAGAGTCATACCTTGATTTGTCTATTGAAGTCATACCGTGATTTGTCTATTAGAGTCATACCGTGATTTTTCTATTAGAGTCATACATTGATTTGTCTATTAGAGTCATACCTTGATTTGTCTATTAGAGTCATACCTTGATTTGTCTATTGGAGTCATACCTTGATTTGTCTATTGGAGTCATACATTGATTTGTCTATTGGAGTCATACCTTGATTTGTCTATTGGAGTCATACCGTGATTTGTCTATTAGAGTCATACATTGATTTATCTATTAGAGTCATACCTTGATTTGTCTATCACCGTTATGCCTTGATTTGTTTCTTAACGTCATACTTTGCGTTGTCTATTAGAGTTAGACCGTGATTTGTCTATTAGTGTTATACCTTGATTTGTCTATTAGCGTTAGGCCATACCACAGGCGCTCAGATCTGCAGCGCTCAGTTGATACGAAGCCCGCCTGCCACACGGAAATAAAGAGCATGGCTTCCGGGCTTCGTATCAACTGATCTGAGCACTTGCGGGCCATACCTTGATTTGCTTTAAATTATCTTTCTACGAAATATCATGTATTACAAAGAATTGCTATAACATACAAAATAATATCATTTGGAGAAAGGACGATTCACGCGATTAACTGCGAGAACTTCAATCCGTCGGACACATGATGTCATTCTGTGTTTACCTTGAAGGGTTGTTTCTCCGCGAAGATGTCGGTGCTGCCACATAGCGTGAGAATGGGTCCTTCCAGTTGCTTCAGTTTGCCGGCGTCGTGAGCCACTTCCAACACTAGGATCATAACGACACCCATCAACAATGAACGCTGGGCGGTTGGTTTATGTAGGGCGCCTTAAAGGAGGGCTTCGGTTCAGAATACACCCATCGAAATAATGTATAACCATGAAGTATAAACACAACGCAGTGGGTCTGGGCCATTAAAATGACGCGCAGGCCACAGCTTGCCGCCATGTGCTAAAAATAATCCGGCCGCGCGCGATGTGAGCCAGGCGTCTTCCTCGACCCGCATCCCGCTCTGACCGACCTTGACCCCTGGCCGTGACGACATGGCTTGTCAAGTCTGGCTTTAGTCGAGCTTGCCAGTCAGGTGGCAGGGCTTTAGCGCTGAATGGCTCCTGCGCGGTTCGTTATTTTTTTCTTGTTAGTGTCTTGCTGTGGGATCTAAGGTATCAAAATGTCAACCTGTTGTGCACCGAATTATAGGATAACCGAGAAAGCAAATCCTGGTACATTTTTAGCAGCCCTGGAAACAACCGGATCGCTTGCAAATTTGGATGTAGAAAATTGCAGTCGGTAGGCCTACACGAACTAGCGCCATCAGCTCGTACATGTCAGATCACTTTGTGGAACAATGTTTGGTGGTTGAAGCGAAATGGTAAGCATTTCATACATTGTCAGTTAATAGCGCGCCAGTGCTAAGCTTATCCTGTCAACAATTTTATCTCAGCTTGTCTTAAATATAAACTGGCGCCACATCCGTACGACAAAGTAATAAGCTGTAAGCATAGGTGACCTGACATATGATAATGTTAGTTTATTATTTTATTCAAGCGATTAAACTTTGACATGTTTCATTTCTTAATGCATGAACCAGTATTAACTGCAAATTATAGTTACTAATGCAACAAAATCTAAATGTAAAGCAAACTGGCGGGTCGCATGAATAGATATTCCTATGAGTTGAATAAATATCTCTGTATGAAGGGCCACATCGGGAAATAAGGTTTGTTACCATCCATATAAAAAAACATCATTTTAAATGAAACTATCTTAAAATTGTATGCCTAAAGGGCATTGGCCGAGCTATGAAATCTTATTTATGACCTATCCTAGACTGGGGGTCGATCCAATCCCCCTCTTTCTTTCTCTTTCGGGGGAGGAGAGGTGGGTGGGGTGGCATAAGAGCACCTTCGGTCAATAGGATACGGTACCTGTACCTGTACCTCAACAGCTTGAACATCTTATATCTAGGGTTAGATGGATTTCAAAGGCTGCCAGGTAACCAAAATATGAGGAGGGAGGGGTGGGGGGGACACATATCTATGTGTCACATGAATGCCCGAATTCCATTATTCCTCAGGGATCTTCGATGGGGGCTCAGGGATCTTCGATGGGGGCTCAGGGATCTTCGATGGGGGCTCAGGGATCTCATCTGTTTGGCACCGAGATCTACTGTAATACTGAGCAATTATCTAACCGGGAAAGAATAATTTACTGGAAGCTTTCATTCTTGCATGTTGCATCTGTCTCTTACATCCCTGACTGCCGGTATTACGGCACACATGCTGCTTAGAGGCAGGCCTGGTAAAGCCAGACACTGACCACACGAGCACCAATCCCGCCCTCCAAGGCGACTGTCAGGTGTCGTGCTTTCACTTTATCCGGCCAATGTATCTTCTGGATCAGAGGCTTCTTAGGAAGCAGGCTGATTTGGTTCGGAGTCTAATAACCTCGATTCATAGGCATATGATACAATATTCCGGGACACCGCCATCACTTCCCAGCATGTTTATACCGTGTTTACAACTCCCGCGCTGCGGCCTAAGCCCCCATTGCGTGACGCTCTGCCACTGGCTGAGAGCGCGGAATCTAGGTCAACACCATGTTGGCTCAGCCGAGCCAGAGAGGCTGCTATTTTGAGAGCGTTCTGTTGCATAGCAAGTGGCAGAGGTTTCACGTGCGCTTTAGTAATATCGGAAACGGGTGGTCACAACGTTGTTTATGGAATAAACTATGTAAACGCCGTCGTATTTTCTGGACCGAAGGCCTCCTTTAACCTATATAGGTCATATCGCGACAATGGGTCCGGGGGGCGTCAATGTAGAAAGTCGTAATAGAAGCTAAAAGGAAATAGTCTCATCGAAAAACTTCCATTCTTATTGCATAAGAATTTCAAAAACGTAACCTTTCATGAAAAATCCAGTGCAGTACATAATAATAAGTTCGTGAATGGCTCACATATTACTCGTACCAGTCTGCCTGGGTAGACAAGGCAGAATGGAAGAGGATGGCCCTCTGACGAAACTCAAAATAGAACCGGAACCCTCCACCCCTCGATTCGCTACACGCCACACGCACTCACCCTTGAAGTACTGGTTACAGTCGTCCTTGACCCCGGGACCTCTGACGTAGTGCACAATAACGGAGAAGTAGGCGTCCCTGGGTCCCTGGAAGATCCATGTCCAAAGTCCTGGTTCCACGAGCCCCGGAAACCTTGGCGACAGCAGGACGCCACAGCCTGATGACGTCAGTTCCGCCTGGTGTTTGTTCATCTCGTGGACGGGGCACTCGGCTATGTCGACGTTGTCTGAAACCAGGCGGTCAGTTTGAATCAATATAATGCTATATTGTACACCGTTTCGAAATCTGAGGACAGGATGTGTGTCGGGGGGGGGGGGGGGTCTCACACACAGGTGGGTCCGGGCTATCGGTCGTGGCTTCAAGAGGGGGTGGGATGGGGCATAAGTCGCTAAACCCTTCCTATTGCTAGTTAATCTATATATAGGAGTAAGTTACTATAATTACATGTACAAGTCAGGGGCGGATCCAGGAATTTGAAAAGGGGGGGGGGGTCCAAACTTAGGACCGAGAGGTGGGGGGAGGCTCTGAACAAAATTGCGACCGGGGGATCCACCATTTTTTTGACGACCGGAGGGGGGGGGGGGCCCTGAACCCCCCCCCCCCTGGATCCGCCCTTGCAAGTGATGCCATAATGATATAATTTTTACAGTAACATGAATTCAATAGATTTATTATAGATATATGTAGCTATATCTTACCTTCCGTGGTGAGCAGGACTCGCACTATGCCGGAGTCCCTGTGACCCCCCGCAGGGTCGGAGTAGAAGACGATCACCGCCTGGTCTAGGGCGAGAACCAGCGTCTGGAGTCCCTGGGCGCTGGATCCACAGAAGGGACCTGGAAGGAGAGCAATAGCCATGACGATGATGCAGGGATGCGAGGGGGGGGGGGGGTAACTGCAGCGGCTAGCCAACACTCTCATGTTACAATGTGTATACCTTTGTGCATTACCTAACCATAGTCTTATATGGCTGGAAGATAGGACAGCAAATCTTACCCATAGAACCAGAGCTGATCAATTTGCCTATTTTACTTCTCGAATGATGACGTCACAATCGGATGATTCTGCGGGTTCGGCCGTCGTTGGATCTTCTCCAGAAGCAAAACAAGCTGTGACCTTGACCTTGAGTGATCGGAAATGGGTCGCCGGACCCAGCCTAAGCGTCGAGTGTCTAATTCTAATTATAGTTAAATGATTTATCTATATCATGGTAATTACTGACAAGACAGGCATACACCATAGTCACCATGGTTACGTACCGTAGCTGATGGCGGCATCTGTGGTGTTTCCGCCGTAGACAACGATGCCGTCGAGGTCACATGACTTGGAGAGCGGGGGGATGACGGTGTCCATGGCGTCCAGTCTGAGCGGGGAGCTCGACCTGGTGCTCACCAACCACTTACAGTAGAGACCTGGAACCAGGCAACACGCTGTCCTTACAACCCACGACCAGGAATATATGCATACGGCATTGGTTCGGGTGCGAGATTTGTTTTTGTCATTACATAGTGTAAGGTGTAATAGAGAAGGGATGGTGCGTACATAAGTAGCCTATAGTTAGCCATCTAAGGAGCGATAGAATTAATCTTTAGAATGTGGTGACTCCATAAGTAATTCCCAAAATAACCCTCCCGGTGGCAATATCATTAACATTCAAATGCATCCTGACTTATATGGTCTCCAGAATATGTATCAAAAGTTTCCCCAATTAGTCCTCAAAGTAGCCCCAAGATTCCATGACAGTAGCCGCAAGATTCCATCAAAGTAGCTCCAAGATTTCATCAAAGTAGCCCCAAGATTCCATCAACGAAGCCCCAACATTCCATCAAAGTAGCCCCAAGATTCCACCAAAGTAGCCCCAAGATTACATGACAGTAGCCGCAAGATTCCATCACAGTAGCCACAAGATTCCATCACAGTAGCCCCAAGATTCCATCAACGAAGCCCCAACATTCCATCAAAGTAGCCCCAAGATTCCACCAAAGTAACCACAAGATTCCATCCAAGTAGCCCCAAGATTCCATCAAAGTAGCCACAAGATTCCATCAAAGTAGCCCCAAGATTCCATCAAAGTAGCCACAAGATTCCATCAAAGTAACCCCAAGAGTCCATCAAGGTAGCCACAAGACTCCATCCAAGTAGCCACAAGATTCCAACAAAGCAGCCACAAGATTCCATCAAAGTAGCCACAAGATTCCATCCAAGTAGCCACGAGATTTCATCAAAGTAGCCCCAAGATTCCATCAAAGTAGCCGCAAGATTCCATCAATGTAGCCGCAAGATTCCATCAAAGTAGCCCCAAGATTCCATCAAAGTAGCCCCAAGATTCCATTAAAGTAGCCCCAAGATTTCAACAAAGTAGCCACAAGATTCCATCAAAGTAGCCCCAAGATTCCATCAAAGTAAGCCCAAGAGTCCATCAAAGTAGCCACAAGACTCCATCCAAGTAGCCACAAGATTCCATCAAAGTAGCCAGACGATTCCATTAAAGTAGCCACAAGATTCCATCAAAGTAGCCACAAGATTCCATCAAAGTAGCCCCAAGATTCCATCAAAGTAGCCACGAGATTTCATCAAAGTAGCCCCAAGATCCATCAAAATAGCCACAAGATTCCATCAAAGTAGCCACAAGATTCCATCAAAGTAGCCTCACGATTCCATCCAAGTAGCCCCAAGATTCCATCCAAGTAGCCCCAAGATTTCATCAAAGTAGCCACAACATTCCATCAAAGTAGCCCCAAGATTCCATCAAAGTAGCTCCAAGATTCCATCAAAGTAGCCACAAGATTCCATCAAAGTAGCCACAAGATTCCATCAAAGTAGCCCAAAGATTCCATCAAAGTAGCTCAAAGATTCCATCAAAGTAACCTCAAGATTCCATCCAAGTAGCCCCCCATTTAGCTTCATTACGCCTTTTATGGCTCTCTGGTTAGCTCTCCAAGCACTTATTGCCGTAGCCATCTGAGTAGCCCGTCCAAATAGCCCTCCAGAGGACCCTTCGAGTAGCCCAGCATCCCGCCCGACCCACATCCAGAGAGCCGCTCCACTCCCCACGTTAAAATGTTCGTGCCACGCCAAAACAACTTTTGCTCATATTAATCTTCTGTGTTTCCGCGCTTATATTATCGAGCTGTAACGCCCCAAATAGTAGAAGGGCATACTTTTTCCACTTGTTTTCGCACTTACCAATTTAACTTTTGCGAGTGTGGAAAGTGACGTCAAAGGGGAATACAAATGCACGTGCTTTTATATTGAGACTCAGATTCTGTCTGCTTATTGGCTTGAACTCAACGAAACGCACTCAACCATGAAAACAATACACGCCCTCGACCACAGATGTCTACGCACTGCATCAAAGCTCACCTGTCAATCTTGTGACATCATTGGGGAATTTTCAAATAACGCTCAGATGCAATGCTCCCAGAAATGAACCCGCCGGACCTCACTTTTGCTACTTTGACGACCGCGTTTATAGTGATATCGTGGAATAAAAACTGTAAACTCCCATTAAAACAAATTATTATTTGTTAATCTTCCCTAAACCAAGTTAACTCTGAGCAAGACAAAATCGTGGCACGAACACTTTAACTGATGTGTGTCTACTGCCATGTTGACACGAGGTCCGCTTTCAATGCGGCTGTACAATGAGCTAATGCTGTTGCCATGGTAGCGTCTATTACCAGCCGGGTATCCAGGCTGTGCCGTATCGTAGGAGTCCTGCGAAACCATGACAACCAGTGGCGTCCATTGGTCTACCAGGGTGTTTTCACTCTCGGCGATGGTGGTGCAGTCGTACATGGCCGGTCTGTAGCAGCCAGATTCCTCAGGTTCCCAGTCTAGTCGGGTGAAACAACCAACGATATTCATCAAACCAAATTATGATATTTTCATCCGTGTATTTGTATTGGTGACCTATGATACGATATGATATCGTGATATATGGCAAGATATAATCATTCATATTTATTTTTAACGACGACTCGCCCCAAAGCGGCATTGTATGCTAACGTACATTTTTTTTTTTCATTTCTTGGTAAACTTATATAAAAAACTGCCATCTGAATTTTTCCGAGAATATGCCACGTTCAGCGGCTACTCACTACTTAACAAGGACCCAGCCTATGGGTTTCATGTTTCCATCCGTCGCTCACTCACCTGCTGACAGGAAGTTCACTTCCAGCAACGCGTCACTTCCGACTGGGGCGCTGAGGGTCACCAGGGCCTGGTGTGACCTTGCCAGGGTCACCCCGCTGGCAGTGCTGGTCGCGTTCACCAGGGACCCAGACTCCAAGGTAAAGCCGTCGAATATCTGGACACAGAAACACGTTGCAGTATCAGCGCCGACGCCAACCCGAAAGTCCATATGTGAAGTGCATAGTATAAATTATTTGAAAACGGACACACCGTAGACAAAGAAGGAACCCGTACGTAACATTTGTTTTGTCAAACAATATTAAAGCTGCTCATACCGACAACCATGTTTCGCTGTACGTTCCTTTCGAACTATATTGGGCACATGGTTTCAGATAACTCATATAAATGTATGCGATACTATATCTGTTTTCATAGCAAGACAAAACGGCAACGCTGTCCGAATTTTGATGACGTAATACATAAGCAAGCCCCATTTCCCAAGCATAGTATAAATGCATTATTTCCATTATAAACACATACTAGAGAAGTAGTCCGGAGATATACAAATACAATACAAATGAAAATATTGAAGATGGCAAAATAACGAATGATCTGCTGGTAGAAAACGCTTTTCTATTCGTATACTGAATTAAAGATCCGACCAACAATGTTTAATATCTCGTGAGGTAACCATTAACTATTGAAGTTATTTCCACTTCTTAAATTAAAAAAATATGTATATTCTAGTTTTTAAATCGGACTAATTTACTGTCGAATGTCTGTATATCTCACGGGCAAAATCCGCTTTAATAATAATAAGCTATATATACTGCAGAGCCGAACACGTGTCAAGTGTCAGGTGCGTTTACCTGCAGGGAGGAGTTCTGCCCCGCCGTGAAGTGCCACGTAACTTCCAGTCTGTCGCCCGCAGGAACCCTGAGGAGCCACTGGTAGTGCGACATCCCGGAAAGGACCTGGTTCGGAGCCGACTCCTGCGAGGACACGGAACCAGTCTGACCCTCCACCACATAGAGAGGCGTATCGGCTCTGTGCGACCACATGGCGGCGTCTAAAGGAAGGACGTGAATTCAAGGTCAAACGGTATATGATGCACGTGGGGGCGCGGATCCCGTACACACACAGAACCGGGTCAAGAAAATAAGTAAATGAGTTAGCACGCTGCGGTCTACGGAGAAACATATATAGTGTACCATGTTTTCTTGCTAATTTATTTTCACTGGGTTTAAGTAGCTGTTCATGTTGATCAATACGTGAACATTATTACTTGGCCATCATATTCAACATAGTTACAATAGATAACGCCATCCTAAATATTTAAAACCTTGGTATATGGAATCACAATTTGTGGTTTACCGGGCTACTGTCAGCGACTGATTACTCCGTGTCGAGGTTTTCCTGATAATGATGTGGATGCAATAGTATTAGCAATCACGTTAATTTCGATGTTCGCTTGCCTGACCAAACAGACCTTTAGCGTTGTACTCCAAAGCGATCTGACTTTGTCCAGCGATCCATTCTCGATCTTCCAAGGTCAAGGTCACAGTGTTGCTCCTGGATACGAGTGTCCAAGGAAAGCGAAAGCCGCAGAATCTGCCGATTGTGACATCACCATCGATGACCAGCAGGGCGCCGTCGTCACAATCGGGTCCTAGCGGGAAATGGGGTTACGTGATGTTACAATTAACTCTTGTCACTAAAGTGTATTGCCTGTGGTGTTCTTGTTGCCGCCCCAACACACGCAACAAATCAGTGAAAGATGCACATAAATCATTACCGTAGTAACTTACACATAACTAACCATAGGAAAATATTTCACCCACATTGAAAATGTCGTTAAATCGTAAACCTAGCCTTTCATTTTAGCATAGCATTTCTGAAATGCGCAGGAATATCTTTTGCCATGATCATGTCTTCATTCGTTTCGTCAATAACAAGATCCATCGATAACTGAATGTTTCACTTACCGCTGTCGGTCATGCTAAACTCCGTGAAGGTGACCTCGATGACCTTGTCCGGGTCCACCTGGATGGTCCACTGGCAGGGGTCGTGATTGGCGCTGGGGGCCTCCGCGATGGTCAGCGCCCCACAGTGTGAGGTGAAGTAACCCCTGGTGCCACACCCCGAGTCCCCACCACCCAGACCGCACACTGGCCGGAGGGGGAAGACAAGGCATGGAAGGTCAATTACACTGTATCCAACACGCATCACACTTAATTGTGTAATCAACACACCTTACCGTGAATCGGCTGTAATCACCCTCCAGGTACTGCGCCCATATCTATCTGGAGGACACTTTGAGGAAATAACCTCTTGGCTCACATCGATCGTAGACTGAATCACCCCAATCAATCGTAGACTGAATCACCCCAATCGATCGTAGACTGAATCACCCCAATCAATCGCAGACTGAATCACCCCAATCGATCGTAGACTGAATCACCCCAATCGATCGTAGACTGAATCATCCCAATCGATCGTAGACTAAATCACCCCAATCGATCGTAGACTGAATCACCACAAACGATCGTAGACTGAATCACCCCAATCGATCTTAGACTGAATCACCCCAATCGATCGTAGACTGATTCACCCCAATCGATCGTAGACTGAATCACCCCAATCGATGGTAGACTGAATCACCCCAATCGATCGTAGACTGAATCACCCCAATCGATGGCAGACTGAATCACTCCAATCGATCGCAGATTGAATCACCCCAATCGATGGTAGACTGAATCACCCCAATCGATCGTAGACTGAACCACCCCAATCGATGGTAGACTGAATCACCCCAATCGATCGTAGACTGAATCACCCCAATCGATCGTTGACTGAATCACCCCAATCGATCGTAGACTGAATCACCCCAATCGATCGTAGACTGAATCACCTCAATCGATCGTAAACTGAATCACCCCAATCGATCGTAGACTGAATCACCCCAATCGATGGTAGACTGAATCACCCCAATCGATCGTAGACTGAATCACCCCAATCGATCGTAGACTGAATCACCCCAATCGATCGTAGACTGAATCACCCCAATCGATGGTAGACTGAATCACCCCAATCGATCGTAGACTGAAACACCCCAAACGATCGTAGACTGAATCACCCCAATCAATCGTAGACTGAATCACCCCAATCGATCGTAGACTGAATCACCCCAATCAATCGCAGACTGAATCACCCCAATCGATCGTAGACTGAATCACCCCAATCGATCGTAGACTGAATCATCCCAATCGATCGTAGACTAAATCACCCCAATCGATCGTAGACTGAATCACCACAAACGATCGTAGACTGAATCACCCCAATCGATCTTAGACTGAATCACCCCAATCGATCGTAGACTGATTCACCCCAATCGATCGTAGACTGAATCACCCCAATCGATGGTAGACTGAATCACCCCAATCGATCGTAGACTGAATCACCCCAATCGATGGCAGACTGAATCACTCCAATCGATCGCAGATTGAATCACCCCAATCGATGGTAGACTGAATCACCCCAATCGATCGTAGACTGAACCACCCCAATCGATGGTAGACTGAATCACCCCAATCGATCGTAGACTGAATCACCCCAATCGATCGTTGACTGAATCACCCCAATCGATCGTAGACTGAATCACCCCAATCGATCGTAGACTGAATCACCTCAATCGATCGTAAACTGAATCACCCCAATCGATCGTAGACTGAATCACCCCAATCGATGGTAGACTGAATCACCCCAATCGATCGTAGACTGAATCACCCCAATCGATCGTAGACTGAATCACCCCAATCGATCGTAGACTGAATCACCCCAATCGATGGTAGACTGAATCACCCCAATCGATCGTAGACTGAAACACCCCAAACGATCGTAGACTGAATCACCCCAATCGATCGCAGACTGAATCACCCCAAACGATCGTAGACTGAATCACCCCAATCGATCGTAGACTGAATCACCCCAATCGATCGCAGACTGAATCACCCCAATCGATCGCAGACTGAATCACCCCAATCGATCGCAGACTGAATCACCCCAATCGATCGTAGACTGAATCACCCCAAACGATCGTAGACTGAATCACCCCAATCGATCGAAGACAGAATCACCCCAATCGATCGCAGACTGAATCACCCCAATCGATCGTAGGCTGAATCACCCCAATCGATCGCAGACTGAATCACCCCAATCGATGGTAGACTGAATCACCCCAATCGATCGTAGACTGAATCACCCCAATCGATCGTAGACTCAATCACCCCAATCGATCGTAGACTGAATCACCCCAATCGATCGTAGACTGAATCTCCCCAATCGATCGTAGACTGAATCACCCCAATCGATCGTAGACTGAATCACCCCAATCGATCGCAGACTGAATCACCCCAATCGATCGTAGACTGAATCACCCCGATCGATGGTAGACTGAATCACCCCAATCGATCGTAGACTGAATCACCCCAATCGATCGTAGACTGAATCACCCCAAACGATCGTAGACTGAATCACCCTCAATCGATCGTAGACTGAATCATCCCAATCGATCGTAGACTGAATCACCCCCAATCGATCGTAGACTGAATCCCCCCAATCGATCGTAGACTGAATCACCCCAATCGATCGTAGACTGAATCACTCCAATCGATCGCAGACTGAATCACCCCAATCGATCGTAGACTGAATCACCCCAATCGATGGTAGACTGAATCACCCCAATCGATCGTAGACTGAATCACCCCAATCGATCTTAGACTGAATCACCCCAATCGATCGTAGACTGAATCACCGAAAAAGATCGTAGACTGAATCACCCCAATCGATCTTAGACTGAATCACCCCAATCGATGGTAGACTGAATCACCCCAATCGATCGTAGACTGAATCACCCCAATCGATCTTAGACTGAATCACCCCAATCGATCGTAGACTGAATCACCCCAAACGATCGTAGACTGAATCACCCCAATCGATCTTAGACTGAATCACCCCAATCGATCGTAGACTGAATCACCCCAATCGATCGTAGACTGAATCACCCCCAATCGATCGTAGACTGAATCACCCCAATCGATCGCAGACTGAATCACCCCAATCGATCGCAGACTGAATCACCCCCAATCGATCGTAGACTGAATCACCCCAATCGATCGTTGACTGAATCACCCCCAATCGATCGTAGACTGAATCACCCCAATCGATCGCAGACTGAATCACCCCAATCGATCTTAGACTGAATCACCCCAATCGATCGTAGACTGAATCACCCCAAACGATCGTAGACTGAATCACCCCAATCGATCTTAGACTGAATCACCCCAATCGATGGTAGACTGAATCACCCCAATCGATCGTAGACTGAATCACCCCAATCGATGGTAGACTGAATCACCCCAATCGATCGTAGACTGAATCACCCCAATCGATCGTAGACTGAATCACCCCAATCGATCGTAGACTGAATCACCCCAATCGATCTTAGACTGAATCACCCCAATCGATCGTAGACTGAATCACCCCAATCGATCGTAGACTAAATCACCCCCAATCGATCGTAGACTGAATCACCCCAATCGATCGCAGACTGAATCACCCCAATCGATCTTAGACTGAATCACCCCAATCGATCGTAGACTGAATCACCCCAAACGATCGTAGACTGAATCACCCCAATCGATCTTAGACTGAATCACCCCAATCGATGGTAGACTGAATCACCCCAATCGATCGTAGACTGAATCACCCCAATCGATCGTAGACTGAATCACCCCAATCGATCGTAGACTGAATCTCCCCAATCGATCGTAGACTGAATCACCCCAATCGATCGTAGACTGAATCACCCCAATCGATCGCAGACTGAATCACCCCAATCGATCGTAGACTGAATCACCCCGATCGATGGTAGACTGAATCACCCCAATCGATCGTAGACTGAATCACCCCAATCGATCGTAGACTGAATCACCCCAAACGATCGTAGACTGAATCACCCTCAATCGATCGTAGACTGAATCATCCCAATCGATCGTAGACTGAATCACCCCAATCGATCGTAGACTGAATCACCCCAATCGATCGTTGACTGAATCACCCCAATCGATCGTTGACTGAATCACCCCAATCGATCTTAGACTGAATCACCCCAATCGATCGTAGACTGAATCACCCCAATCGATCGTAGACTGAATCACCCCAATCGATCGTTGACTGAATCACCCCAATCGATCGTTGACTGAATCACCCCAATCGATCGTAGACTGAATCACCCCAATCGATCGTGGACTGAATCACCCCAATCGATGGTAGACTGAATCACCCCAATCGATCTTAGACTGAATCACCCCAATCGATGGTAGACTGAATCACCCCAATCGATCGTAGACTGAATCACCCCAATCGATGGTAGACTGAATCACCCCAATCGATCGTAGACTGAATCACCCCAATCGATCGTAGACTGAATCACCCCAATCGATCGTAGACTGAATCACCCCAATCGATCTTAGACTGAATCACCCCAATCGATCGTAGACTGAATCACCCCAATCGATCGTAGACTGAATCACCCCCAATCGATCGTAGACTGAATCACCCCAATCGATCGCAGACTGAATCACCCCAATCGATCTTAGACTGAATCACCCCAATCGATCGTAGACTGAATCACCCCAATCGATCGTAGACTGAATCACCCCAATCGATCTTAGACTGAATCACCCCAATCGATGGTAGACTGAATCACCCCAATCGATCGTAGACTGGATCACCCCAATCGATCGTAGACTGAATCACCCCAATCGATCGTGGACTGAATCACCCCAATCGATCGTAGACTGAATCACCCCAATCGATCGTAGACTGAATCACCCCAATCGATCGTAGACTGAATCACCCCAATCGATCGTTGACTGAATCACCCCAATCGATCGTAGATTGAATCACTCCAATTGATGGTAGATTGAATCACCCCAATCGGCGTGACCCCAACTCACCCTCTTCCAAGTAGGTCAACTCAAAGCCAGACTGCTGCCGAGAGTGATCAGTGTGGAACACCACTGTGACGTCACTTCCGGAACTCGTCATTGTTACTCTAAAATATAAGATAGATTATGTATTAGATCTCTATGTAATACATTGAACCCATATACGATTTCAAACATCTGAATTCAACGATAGTATCTTCCAAAAAGTGTTTTAATCAATGGTTCGCGCGAGTATGACGGCCTATTAATTAACCCGTTATTGCCCAGTCCACTTTCACTTTCTTATATGAAACGGCACTAAGGCGGCAAAACAAATATAAAGTTGTCTTCCGGAGAATATTGGGAAATAATTATCTGTTGAAACTAGGACTATGCACCGCTATACAACGGACCCAGTTCACCCCCCACCTACCTGAAGCTGTCCCTGCCCTCTCCACACAGCGGACCCAGTAGATCACCCCCCACCTACCTGAGGCTGTCCCTGCCCTCTCCACACAGCGGACCCAGTAGATCACCCCCCACCTACCTGAGGCTGTCCCTGCCCTCTCCACACAGCGGACCCAGTAGATCACCCCCCACCTACCTGAGGCTGTCCCTGCCACCTCCACACAGCGGACCCAGTAGATCACCCCCCACCTACCTGAGGCTGTCCCTGCCCTCTCCACACAGCGGACCCAGTAGATCCCACCCCCCACCTACCTGAGGCTCTCCCTGCCCTCTCCACACAGCGGACCCAGTAGATCACCCCCCACCTACCTGAGGCTCTCCCTGCCCTCTCTACACAGCGGACCCAGTAGATCACCCCCCACCTACCTGAGGCTGTCCCTGCCCTCTCCACACAGCGGACCCAGTAGATCACCCCCCCCCTACCTGAGGCTGTCCCTGCCCTCTCCACACAGCGGACCCAGTAGATCACCCCCCACCTACCTGAGGCTGTCCCTGCCCTCTCCACACAGCGGACCCAGTAGATCACCCCCCACCTACCTGAGGCTGTCCCTGTCCTCTCCACACAGCGGACCCAGTAGATCCCACCCCCTACCTACCTGAGGCTCTCCCTGCCCTCTCCACACAGCGGACCCAATAGATCACCCCCCACCTACCTGAGGCTCTCCCTGCCCTCTCTACACAGCGGACCCAGTAGATCACCCCCCCACCTACCTGAGGCTGTCCCTGCCCTCTCCACACAGCGGACCCAGTAGATCACCCCCCACCTACCTGAGGCTGTCCCTGCCCTCTCCACACAGCGGACCCAGTAGATCACCCCCCACCTACCTGAGGCTGTCCCTGCCCTCTCCACACAGCGGACCCAGTAGCTCATCCCCCACCTACCTGAGGCTGTCCCTGCCCTCTCCACACAGCGGACCCAGTAGATCACCCCCCACCTACCTGAGGCTGTCCCTGCCCTCTCCACACAGCGGACCCAGTAGATCCCACCCCCACCTACCTGAGGCTCTCCCTGCCCTCTCTACACAGCGGACCCAGTAGATCACCCCCCACCTACCTGAGGCTCTCCCTGCCCTCTCCACACAGCGGACCCTGCAGATCACCCCCCACCTACCTGAGGCTGTCCCTGCCCTCTCCACACAGCGGACCCAGTAGATCCCACCCCACCTACCTGAGGCTGTCCCCGCCCTCTCCACACAGCGGACCCAGTAGATCACCCCCCACCTACCTGAGGCTCTCCCTGCCCTCTCCACACAGCGGACCCTGCAGATCACCCCCCACCTACCTGAGGCTGTCCCTGCCCTCTCCACACAGCGGACCCAGTAGATCACCCCCCACCTACCTGAGGCTGTCCCTGCCCTCTCCACACAGCGGACCCAGTAGATCACCCCCCACCTACCTGAGGCTGTCCCTGCCCTCTCCACACAGTGACCCAGTAGATCACCCCCCACCTACCTGAGGCTGTCCCTGCCCTCTCCACACAGCGGACCCAGTAGATCACCCCCCCCCCACCTACCTGAGGCTCTCCCTGCCCTCTCCACACAGCGGACCCAGTAGATCACCCCCCACCTACCTGAGGCTGTCCCTGCCCTCTCCACACAGCGGACCCAGTAGATCACCCCCCACCTACCTGAGGCTGTCCCTGCCCTCTCCACACAGCGGACCCAGTAGATCACCCCCCACCTACCTGAGGCTGTCCCTGCCCTCTCCACACAGTGACCCAGTAGATCACCCCCCACCTACCTGAGGCTGTCCCTGCCCTCTCCACACAGCGGACCCAGTAGATCACCCCCCCACCTACCTGAGGCTCTCCCTGCCCTCTCCACACAGCGCACCCAGTAGATCACCCCCCCCCCCACCTACCTGAGGCTCACCCTGCCCTCTCCACACAGCGGACCCAGTACATCACCCCCACCTACCTGAGGCTGTCCATGCCCTCTCCACACAGCGGACCCAGTAGATCACACCCCACCTACCTGAGGCTGTCCCTGCCCTCTCCACACAGCGGACCCAGTAGATCACCCCCCACCTACCTGAGGCTGTCCCTGCCCTCTCCACACAGCGGACCCAGTAGATCCCACCCCACCTACCTGAGGCTGTCCCCGCCCTCTCCACACAGCGGACCCAGTAGATCACCCCCCACCTACCTGAGGCTCTCCCTGCCCTCTCCACACAGCGGACCCTGCAGATCACCCCCCACCTACCTGAGGCTGTCCCTGCCCTCTCCACACAGCGGACCCAGTAGATCACCCCCCACCTACCTGAGGCTGTCCCTGCCCTCTCCACACAGCGGACCCAGTAGATCACCCCCCACCTACCTGAGGCTGTCCCTGCCCTCTCCACACAGTGACCCAGTAGATCACCCCCCACCTACCTGAGGCTGTCCCTGCCCTCTCCACACAGCGGACCCAGTAGATCACCCCCCCCCCCCCACCTACCTGAGGCTCTCCCTGCCCTCTCCACACAGCGGACCCAGTAGATCACCCCCCACCTACCTGAGGCTGTCCCTGCCCTCTCCACACAGCGGACCCAGTAGATCACCCCCCACCTACCTGAGGCTGTCCCTGCCCTCTCCACACAGCGGACCCAGTAGATCACCCCCCACCTACCTGAGGCTGTCCCTGCCCTCTCCACACAGTGACCCAGTAGATCATCCCCCACCTACCTGAGGCTGTCCCTGCCCTCTCCACACAGCGGACCCAGTAGATCACCCCCCCACCTACCTGAGGCTCTCCCTGCCCTCTCCACACAGCGCACCCAGTAGATCACCCCCCCCCCACCTACCTGAGGCTCACCCTGCCCTCTCCACACAGCGGACCCAGTACATCACCCCCACCTACCTGAGGCTGTCCATGCCCTCTCCACACAGCGGACCCAGTAGATCACACCCCACCTACCTGAGGCTGTCCCTGCCCTCTCCACACAGCGGACCCAGTAGATCACCCCCCACCTACCTGAGGCTGTCCCTGCCCTCTCCACACAGCGGACCCAGTAGATCACCCCCCACCTACCTGAGGCTGTCCCTGCCCTCTCCACACAGCGGACCCAGTAGATCACCCCCCACCTACCTGAGGCTGTCCCTGCCCTCTCCACACAGTGACCCAGTAGATCACCCCCACATACCTGAGGCTGTCCCTGCCCTCTCCACACAGCGGACCCAGTAGATCACCCCCCACCTACCTGAGGCTGTCCCTGCCCTCTCCACACAGCGGACCCAGTAGATCACCCCCCACCTACCTGAGGCTCTCCCTGCCTTCTCCACACAGCGGACCCAGTAGATCCCACCCCCCACCTACCTGAGTTTGTCCCTGCCCTCTCCACACAGCGGACCCAGTAGATCACCCCCCACCTACCTGAGGCTGTCCCTGCCCTCTCCACACAGCGGACCCAGTAGATCACCCCCCACCTACCTGAGGCTCTCCCTGCCTTCTCCACACAGCGGACCCAGTAGATCCCACCCCCCACCTACCTGAGGTTGTCCCTGCCCTCTCCACACAGCGGACCCAGTAGATCACCCCCCACCTACCTGAGGCTGTCCCTGCCCTCTCCACACAGCGGACCCAGTAGATCACCCCCCACCTACCTGAGGCTGTCCCTGCCCTCTCCACACAGTGACCCAGTAGATCACCCCCCACCTACCTGAGGCTGTCCCTGCCCTCTCCACACAGCGGACCCAGTAGATCACCCCCCACCTACCTGAGGCTGTCCCTGCCCTCTCCACACAGTGACCCAGTAGATCACCCCCCACCTACCTGAGGCTGTCCCTGCCCTCTCCACACAGCGGACCCAGTAGATCACCCCCCACCTACCTGAGGCTGTCCCTGCCCTCTCCACACAGCGGACCCAGTAGATCACCCTCCACCTACCTGAGGCTCTCCCTGCCTTCTCCACACAGCGGACCCAGTAGATCACCCCCACCTACCTGAGGCTGTCCCTGCCCTCTCCACACAGCGGACCCAGTAGATCACCCCCACCTACCTGAGGCTGTCCCTGCCCTCTCCACACAGCGGACCCAGTAGATCACCCCCCACCTACCTGAGGCTCTCCCTGCCCTCTCCACACAGCGGACCCAGTAGATCACACCCCCACCTACCTGAGGCTGTCCCTGCCTTCTCCACACAGCGGACCCAGTAGATCACCCCCACCTACCTGAGGCTGTCCCTGCCCTCTCCACACAGCGGACCCAGTAGATCACCCCCCACCTACCTGAGGCTCTCCCTGCCCTCTCCACACAGCGGACCCAGTAGATCACACCCCCACCTACCTGAGGCTCTCCCTGCCTTCTCCACACAGCGGACCCAGTAGATCACCCCCACCTACCTGAGGCTGTCCCTGCCCTCTCCACACAGCGGACCCAGTAGATCACCCCCACCTACCTGAGGCTGTCCCTGCCCTCTCCACACAGCGGACCCAGTAGATCACCCCCCACCTACCTGAGGCTCTCCCTGCCCTCTCCACACAGCGGACCCAGTAGATCACACCCCCACCTACCTGAGGCTCTCCCTGCCCTCTCCACACAGCGGACCCAGTAGATCACCCCCCACCTACCTGAGGCTCTCCCTGCCCTCTCCACACAGCGGACCCAGTAGATCACCCCCCACCTACCTGAGGCTGTCCCTGCCCTCTCCACACAGCGGACCCAGTAGATCACCCCCCACCTACCTGAGGCTGTCCCTGCCCTCTCCACACAGCGGACCCAGTAGATCACCCCCCACCTACCTGAGGCTGTCCCTGCCCTCTCCACACAGCGGACCCAGTAGATCACCCCCCACCTACCTGAGGCTGTCCCTGCCCTCTCCACACAGCGCACCCAGTAGATCACCCCCCACCTACCTGAGGCTGTCCCTGCCCTCTCCACACAGCGGACCCAGTAGATCACCCCCCACCTACCTGAGGCTCTCCCTGCCCTCTCCACACAGCGGACCCAGTAGATCACACCCCCACCTACCTGAGGCTGTCCCTGCCTTCTCCACACAGCGGACCCAGTAGATCACCCCCACCTACCTGAGGCTGTCCCTGCCCTCTCCACACAGCGGACCCAGTAGATCACCCCCCACCTACCTGAGGCTCTCCCTGCCCTCTCCACACAGCGGACCCAGTAGATCACACCCCCACCTACCTGAGGCTCTCCCTGCCTTCTCCACACAGCGGACCCAGTAGATCACCCCCACCTACCTGAGGCTGTCCCTGCCCTCTCCACACAGCGGACCCAGTAGATCACCCCCACCTACCTGAGGCTGTCCCTGCCCTCTCCACACAGCGGACCCAGTAGATCACCCCCCACCTACCTGAGGCTCTCCCTGCCCTCTCCACACAGCGGACCCAGTAGATCACACCCCCACCTACCTGAGGCTCTCCCTGCCCTCTTCACACAGCGGACCCAGTAGATCACCCCCCACCTACCTGAGGCTCTCCCTGCCCTCTCCACACAGCGGACCCAGTAGATCACCCCCCACCTACCTGAGGCTCTCCCTGCCCTCTCCACACAGCGGACCCAGTAGATCACACCCCCACCTACCTGAGGCTGTCCCTGCCCTCTCCACACAGCGGACCCAGTAGATCACCCCCCACCTACCTGAGGCTGTCCCTGCCCTCTCCACACAGCGGACCCAGTAGATCACCCCCCACCTACCTGAGGCTGTCCCTGCCCTCTCCACACAGCGGACCCAGTAGATCACACCCCCACCTACCTGAGGCTGTCCCTGCCCTCTCCACACAGCGGACCCAGTAGCACCGAGTCGTTGACCGAGAGGCCGTCGTAGACTGTAAGGGAGTCGAACGCGCACTCCTTGGCCGGCTCAAGATCCAGATGACTCAAACTGAGGACAAATGGAAAAGAAAAAGGGACATTAATAATGTTACTATATTGTTACAGTAAATAACTTCCAAATCTTTAAGGGGGAATCAAGACATAGCAAATTCCAATTACACCAGCAAAGACATTGGTGCATATTATTAAATCCGGCTTAATGCCGCCAAATGCACAAGCGGGATAATAAATAATTAAAATATGCTATTTACCGCAGATATGCTATGTTGACTTGAGATATTCCATATTTATTGAGATGAACGCCTGTGATTCCTCGAGATATATGATTTGAACGTACGTTTTATGCGGTGTATATCTGTAAGATATGCCACTCACCTTAGAGATATAGTCTTTCCGGGTCCTGTGCTGATGTGCCACTGACAGCGGGCATTGGATGGGTAGTCCAGAGGGTGGAGGGGTGAGGCAAGACTTCCTGCCGCTGGGAGAGCCTGCAACTCACTCTCTCCACACCGTGTCCAAAACTCACCCTCCGTCACTTGGGGAGGGGGGGGGGCAGAAACATCACCAATTAGCGTCAAATTCTGCGAAGCGTCATCGGGGATTCGGTATAGACATCTCTCGGATGTGCTAAATACCGTCAAGGATTCACTTCATTCTATTTTAACGAAACGAATTATTATTGAACGCCGCAATCTACAACTATTTAAAGTATTTATGCATGCATCGAGTGATTTTTAAAATATTTCCTCACGAAAAAAAAACTATCATTTCTAGTAAGTTACTAACAGCAAGATACCTTACCTTCATACTAACAGTATATGCCCACTAACAACAAGATGGCGTACCTTCATACTGGCAGTGAATGCCCACTAACAGCAAGATGCCGTACCTTCATACTAGCAGTGAATGCCCACTAACAGCAAGATGCCGTACCTTCATACTAGCAGTGTATGCCCACTAACAGCAAGATGCCGTACCTTCATACTAGCAGTGAATGCCCACTAACAGCAAGATGCCGTACCTTCATACTAGCAGTGTATGCCCACTGACAGCGACATGCCGTACCTTCATACTAGCAGTGAATGCCCACTAACAGCAAGATGCCGTACCTTCATACTAGCAGTGAATGCCCACTAACAGCAAGATGCCGTACCTTCATACTAGCAGTAAATGCCCACTAACAGCAAGATGCCGTACCTTCATACTAGCAGTGAATGCCCACTAACAGCAAGATGCCGTACCTTCATACTAGCAGTGAATGCCCACTAACAACAAGATGCCGTACCTTCATACTAGCAGTGTATGCCCACTAACAGCAAGATGCCGTACCTTCATACTAGCAGTGAATGCCCACTAACAACAAGATGCCGTACCTTCATACTAGCAGTGAATGCCCACTAACAACAAGATGCCGTACCTTCATACTAGCAGTGTATGCCCACTAACAGCAAGATGCCGTACCTTCATACTAGCAGTGAATGCCCACTAACAGCAAGATGCCGTACCTTCATACTAGCAGTGAATGCCCACTAACAGCAAGATGCCGTACCTTCATACTGGCAGTGAATGCCCACTAACAGCAAGATGCCGTACCTTCATACTAGCAGTGAATGCCCACTAACAGCAAGATGCCGTACCTTCATACTAGCAGTGAATGCCCACTAACAACAAGATGCCGTACCTTCATACTAGCAGTGTATGCCCACTAACAGCAAGATGCCGTACCTTCATACTAGCAGTGAATGCCCACTAACAGCAAGATGCCGTACCTTCATACTGGCAGTGAATGCCCACTAACAGCAAGATGCCGTACCTTCATACTAGCAGTGAATGCCCACTAACAACAAGATGCCGTACCTTCATACTAGCAGTGTATGCCCACTAACAGCAAGATGCCGTACCTTCATACTAGCAGTAAATGCCCACTAACAACAAGATGCCGTACCTTCATACTAGCAGTGTATTCCCACTAACAGCAAGATGCCATACCTTCATACTGGCAGTGTACGCCGACGTAGTTGGGCTCACAGATACAGGCGTATTCCTCCGTACCCCCGACGTACGCACAGCGACCGTTGTTCTGACACGGGGACGGGTCACACGCCAGGGTACCTGTAATAACAATACATATATTAATAACAATAATAATCCCACATGTTGTGGTTGATAGCTCGCGACGAAAACAAGTTTTGATATCTATTAAGTGAAATATCATTATGAATTATATGAAATTAAAAGGTCGCATGCAGGTACACGAGGTTCATTATTAATGATGTGCGGTGACTTCAACTCAGGTGGATACCTTTCAGTGATGTGTCCTAGAGATAGCATGACTGGATGATCTGAGAAAGGAGACTTACGTTCACAGATGTATCTCTAGATGATGACGTACACAGATGTATCTTTGGATGATTTTAGAGATGACGGAGGGGATTTACGTTCACATGTGTATCTTTGGATGATGTCAAAGATGGCCGAAGTGACTTAGGTGCACAGATGTATCTCTCGATGGTGATGTTAGAGATAACCGAGGTGACTTACGTTCACAGATGTATCCCTGAACTGCGTTCCCGTTGATTCTGCAGCTGAAGCTTCGCCAGACGTAACGATCAATCATAAACATTGGCTTTTCCCAGAACCTGCAAGACAGAAACCCCAAACACCATCAGAACTCTTCGTGGCTTCTGAATGACCAATGTATGTTTTCTTTATCTGATTGTCTTGTTGAAAATGTAACCTGTAAATTTTGCGCACTGCAAATGTTTTTGTTTTTTTCGTTTTCATGAGTATCTTTGTTTCCTTTGCCAGGATTGGGGACGGGCAGTAGGTAATTTAATACATATGGATTTTATAGCAGCTCGTGGAATGTATTTCCAGCTTCCTACACGAGGACTTTATTCCTCATGTAGTTATTGATTAATCGTGCATGCTTTATATTATTATGTTATACTATATTTGATATATCTGTTATATATATTTGATATATCTGTTATATATATTTGATATATCTGTTATATATATTTGATATATCTGTTATATATATTTGATATATCTGTTATATATATTTGATATATCTGTTATATATATTTCAATTGATATATCTGTTATATATATTTGATATATCTGCTATATGTAGGCCTATATACGTCGCTGAGGATGGCCCGGTGACTGACCTGTAGTTGGTGAGGACTGCGCAGTCCTGCGCTCCGTTCTCGTCGTCGGGTTGTCCTGTGTACCACGAGTGCCAGTCGTTTGACGGCATAGGCATGCGCGTCCCGTCCGGCCACACCCACACGCCCTCTACCGGACAGACACAGATCACAAATGTAAATCTTTAATCAGCAAGGAAAGTCATAAATTGCAATGTAAGTGTCTAAGTTCTATACTATCGCTCGTATGAAGACCGCGAGAGGTCAAGTAATGTAAATATTTCATCAAGAAGTCAAGTCATTAATTGCAATGTAAGTGTCTAGGTTCTATATTAGCGCGCATATAAACACCGGGACATGTCACCTTGAGCTTCGTCCGTGCCTCCGAAAAACGCCGATAGGGTGCGCTTCTTGAGGACCGTCACGGAGATGAAGTCCATTTCCTCCTGGTTGCTGATCATCGTCAGTAGAGCGCCTTGGTTCCCACATTCCTGTCGAGCCTCGAGAGCCGTCACTTGCGTGTCGGCGAAGAACTTGTACGAGTGACCTTGGAAGCTTATCCAGTCATCAAACCAAACGAAGTCAGCTGAAATAAAAAAATATGTACTGCAATTAGTGGCATTACGGCAACATTTTATAATCTTTTAATTATTAAAGTAATATATTGATGTTTTTCTGCACATATGACATATTGTGGGTTGTTATACCGGGCAGATATTTTACATATGGATAAAACCAAAGATATTAGTACAGTGTACTAATATCTTTGATACAACTGATGTTTCAGCGTCCCTAATCAATGTGCTGCTATTGTCTGATCTTCTGAAGTCTCTGAAATAATGGATGCGTGCTCGCATCACCAAATATCACCGATTCCGTTCCTCAGATGATAGTGTATTGGTTAGGGAATGGGGCACTATATAAGTATCTAAATCTTATAGATATCTGGTATACTGTAAATACCAGCTATCTATATTTTCTCAATTCCTTAACCTGAAGCAGTATATTAAAACAGTAAATGCCAATTCAATGTCAATATGGCGTCAAGTCGACGCATCCAGCCCTTTTCTTGTCAATTCATAAGATGACAGGCAACCAGAATTGCCAAAATAGACACCCAAAGCCCACTTCCGTTTAACCAGTAGCACCAGCATGGTGCGTATATAGTAATCCCTACCACACTTCCGGCACTACCCCGAGTACTTAACTTCACAGCAGACGACACAAATAATCATTAAAGACCAGATTAACGCAACAGATTATTCCTTGGCGCCATAGAAAAAATTACACTGGATATAAAAAAGGGATTAAAAAAAACGCTAGCTGCCAACACGAACAAGGCTGGTTCCCGTCCTAAACATGCGCATCCCTCACGCACGTGTGATCGTCACAAGGACCGGAAATGGAATTCTCTCTCATGTGCCAGTGTAATATCTGAGTTTGCTACATTCTCGCCAGTTTTACAATGAAGGATTATCACACAGCGTTGCACTAAATGTGTAATGGTGCCTCCTGTTACACAAACGCATGACGTAGTTTTCACTTACGCCGGCAGATGTCGTAGTAGTCGAAGCAGCAGTTCTCGTACTGGTCACACGCCTCGTTGCAGTAGCAGGTACGGCCTGGGAAGTAGGATTCCGTACAGCGGTCGTAGCAGGAATCGTCCCGAAAAGCTATTCCAGTGGTCCATTCTGAAATGAAATAAATTGGTGTTCATATGCCGCTTTTGTGCACCCAAAACTGGCTGAACTAGGCAAAAAAGCGCATTTTTTTCTTACCATTTGTGCACTGTTAAAGTCGCCAGAGTAGTTCGTATATTATAAAAGAATCAAACGAACGGATTCATGTCTGTCACGTGTGTTCAGGAGTCCATATGCTTTCTGAAGTTTGGAGCAGTTAACTTCGTCTATACCCACAAACAAGATATATCCCCTCGTCGCGTAGGTATACCACAACAGCAGCGCCGCCTACCGTGCGACTTTATGTCAAGGTCATATAGCAATAACAACATGCTGCAATTGATGTCAGTTCTGACAGAGTGTGACCCAGATATCCTCTTTGTATTTGCGATCTTTCGAACCATATAGGGTTAAAGAGACTTCGGGGTGTCAGAAGTGAACGTGCTAGTTGGAGATCAGTCTTGGCCTGAGCTTCACACGGCATGATCGGAGTAACCAGGGATGATGCATGTGTTCTCCTCCGCTGCTTAAGTCTCCGACCAGAACCGTCACGTCGAACGTGCACGGGCGGATGTGCGGGTCATTTGTCAAGGTCAAAGCGGCAGTTCTAGCGTCCTGGCGCGTGTCTTGTCGGCGCATATAGTCATAATTGGGGAAAATAGATGTGCCTTTGAGGCTTGCAGTGGTTGTGGCCTTTGCTTTCCAGAGACACGGCGACACGAAGATGGAAGTAATGGGACACAAAGTAGGGTTTTTTTCCCAGACGGAAAGACATGGTAAGGATGAGAAATTAATACAGATAAAAATAGGAAGACGCGTGTAGATGCATGAAGCAAAGTGGGATTGTGATAGACGGCATAGTTCTAGTAACGGTAAAAAATAAGAAGCTAAAAGTCAGAATCTCACTAATATTACAGTAAGATGCCCCCCCCCCCCCCACCCCGTGTGAACGAATTTCCTCTGTTTTCTCTATTTGCCAACACCCACGATCAAACGCACATCGACTCCCACTCCCACTCCCATCCCAGTGCCCCAAACCTCCCTTGCCCCCGGTCAGGTTACTTAGCCCCTGGGGCCTTTGTCAATGTTGTAATCGACAATCTGCTGCTATAAAATGAATCCCCGGTGAATTATTCAGGACCCTCGAACAGACAATGGCTCTGTGTGAGATGTGTGCCAGTCACGGTCGGGCCGGCCCCGCCCGCCGTGTCTAATGTGCACAGGAAGTGGAATCATCTCTTGCCTGATGACCGCTCGCTCCCAGCTTTATGTCGCCTCGATCTTGGATGAATTATGATCTCAGGGCGATAAAACGGTAGATAGAGACGGGGATTGAGAGATATCGAGAGGCAGAACGATGCAAGGGGCCGGGAGGGCGGATTTATATATTTATCAATGACATTGTCGATGATTTGGAGACGAATCCGTTTATGTTTGCTGACGACACGGCAATACTGGAAATACTGCGCAACGCTATTCGCGATATCGCTAAGATTAACAGAGATCTCGAAAAACTGGCTTCCTGGCCCAAACAATGGAGGATCACGTTTAACCCTCATAAGACTGAGTATTTAATATTTAGTAAAAAGTCACGACCGGTCGACTACCCGCAGTTATATTTAGATGGTGTACCTCTAAAACGTGTCGCAAACCATTGCCACCTGGGTTTGACATAAACCCAGAACCTGACCTTGGAAAACCATGTAACGAATATCACTTCCAAGGCTATGCATTCTGTGAACCTGTTGAGAAGGATGAGTAGGAAAATCGATCGCAAATCTAAATTAAATATTTATTATATGTTTATTCGACCCCGCTTGGAATATGCATCTGTTGTCTATGACTCACTGCTGACTCATAGTCAGATCCAGTCACTGGAGCGAGTCCAGAGACAATGCTTGCTCAGTATTACAGGTGCCTATAGTAAAACAAAGCATTCGGCATTGCTCGCCGAAGTTGGCGAAGTGTCACTACAGGTACGAAGAAAATACTTAAACTCACTTACTTCCACAGGATTAGAACGGGTAAAGCGCCCCCTTACTTGGTACAACTCTGTCCGCAATTAGTCGGGGAAGCTGTCGATTATAACTTGCGCAACATGGGTGACATTAGAAATTTCAAATGCAGAACTGTGTCATTTAAAAGATCATTCTTCCCGTCAGTTATAGACGAATGGAATCGGCTCCCTCGTGGTTCTGAGTCGCTGTCTCTCGGTGTATTTAAAGCCAGCTTGAAGACCTCTATGTTTCTCGTTAAACCACGGAATAACAATATTGGTATCGGCAACGATGCAGTCAACCACGCACGCCTGCGCATGGGGCTAAGCGCTTTAAATTCTCATCGCAAACAGTATAAGTTTATCCAAGACTCGTCATGCCCCCGCTGTTTATTTAAAAATGAAAATGTTACACACTTTTTATTCCACTGTCCAAGCTACAACGTTGAGAGAGTTACCTTGCTTCAAAATGTATCGCGGTTTTCCATACAAACTGACTCTAATTTTGAACACGCACTGCTCTATGGGTCCCCTGATCTGTCTTTTACCGACAATGAAAAATTATTTGGTTTTATACAAGACTACATCGTAGCATCTAATAGGTTCTAATTAGCTGTGTACCAGTCAGGAGTCACATACGTATATCTGGAATAATTGTATTATATTTTCATCCGTTTCTTTGTAAGTAACATCAGGTCTGTGTGTATATATGTTATTGTTCTTGTTCGAGGCGACCCTGCCCGATGGAATCCCTTTCAGGGGAACCTCATAAAAGAAACAATGTTTCAATAAAAAAACAAAAAACAAAAAAAAAACGGCCGACCAGAGAGGGAGCTGAGGGAGAAGTTGGCCCTGTCCTGCGTGGACAACATCTGATGTAAATAAAACCTTTGCTGCGGGAGTTTCATTCTGACGCGATCAGCGCTCCAGAGTTGGTGAGTGGGAATGAGAGAAACGATGGGGGTCGGCGTGGTGGGGGGTGTGGGTGGGGGAGGGTGTATGTCGGCCTGTGGTTGAGCTATATGTCAGATACCTTTATAGTGTAACCTGATGAATTTATCAGAATACATGTCCTAAAACAGATCCAATGTCTCTGCTCGTCAATACCAGGAGGAAGCGGGACTAAAGGAGCAAAATCGGGCTACAATTAGGGGGGGGGGCGCGGTTAGGGGAGGTCGTGTTCCCATGTCACAAAGAATACATTTCTTTATTTCCAGGCCACGACGAATTAAAAGGAGAAGTCCCCGTATACAATGGAAGAGGCGGATACATGATATAAATTTGCCATTTTCCAATTCACGGTTATTTAATATTAAAATTCCCATTTCAGGATTAACAAAAATCCTCGATCACGGCGGTCGGCTAATATCCCATTCCCAGTTCACGAAGAATTATTTTCCTCATTCCCAGTTAACGGTGAAATGAAAAGCCCACCCCCCCCCCCCTAATTATCATAGACGAGCGTGGCCGGAAACCAGCCCGGGGACCCATCAAATAGCTAGCGCCCAGCGGTGTCTCGCGAGCCACGCATTATTATACGCAATTAAGTAAAAGGGAAAACTGTAAATAGGCAACAATCAGAGCAGGGAAAAGCTTAGATAGGCAAGTTATCAGCAAGTGCAAAAAGAACGTCACAAAGATACAGCGAGAGGACACTGCTCTGAGAGGATATGGAAGTCGGGGGCGGATCTAAGAATTTGCAAAGGGGGGAGGGGGGTTGCTCTCTGAAAACTTGGGACCCCGGGGGGGGGGGGGTGCTCGGGGTGATACGCCCCTGGAAGTGATGCCCAAAACACTTTAAGTGGCGGGAAGTGTCGGAGGCATGTGGGAAACTGCCATCGAGCGGACGGTGAGCCGTCTTCGAGAGACAGAGGAAGAGGGCCGGGGGGTCTGGGGGTCAGGGGGGGACCCTGAAGCCACCCGTATCGGGATTCAAAGCTAGAAGCAGCCGCATAGCGCCAGTTAGTGACCATGCCGGAAGCGGAAGTGGCACTCATCCGGTATCAATTATGACGGCGACCCGACCCGAGGTGAGAGAGAAACATTGGAGGACTGAGGGGGGAGGAAGAGGGCAGAGGCATGGGAATGAGAGAGAGAGGGTGGCAGAACAAAGACACAGAGAGAGGAAGATGAAGGAGAAAAAGGAGGAGGAGAGAAAAGAGGAGGCGAGAGAGGCAGAGTGACATGAGGAAGTCGCAGAAAGAGGAAAAGGAAGCGGAGAGAGGGAGATGGAGAGGGACAAGAAAGACATCACAGCGGGAGAGAGGGAGAACACCAAGGAGGGGGTGGGGAGGAGGGGAAGAAGGAAGGAGGAGGGGGAGGAGGAGGAGGAGGAGAAGGAGGAGGAGGGGGGAGGAGGAGGAGGAGGAGGGGGGAGGAGGAGGAGGAGGAGAAGCAGGAGGAGGGGGAGGAGGAGCAGGAGGAGGGGGAGGAGGAGCAGGAGCAGGAGGAGGGGGAGGAGGAGCAGGAGGAGGAGGAGGGGTGACACCACCCTGTTGTCACGGTAAGGCCGGCGGTGATGCACACTGGCCAGAGGGTACGCGTGCAACACGGAAGGGGTCAGGTGGCTAATGGAGAATATTGCCGGAGTGCACCCCTCCACCTCCTCTCGCCTTTGGACCTAGGGGACAACGGGAGGCTCACCTTGCGGACACTCTTAGGACCCTACCGTGGAGATAGAAACGGATACAGAGGATCAAAGCTCACCCTTAATGGACCATCCCTCTCAGCGGCAAAACATGCGAGTTGAGCTACGGATCGTTTACTTAATTACGCGTTAAATCGTAGCCAATGACACCTTTAATCTAAAAAATTATGCATACCTTTTATAGCAATACATCTGGGGCAAGCTAAATAAAGCTCAAACTAGTAATTGCCCATAGGGCCTTGGTTTAAAGAGGTGATATCGAGAAGGTATTCATTCATTAATTTAACATTTTCAGGAATATTCCCGCAATATGAAACCTATCTTTACAACAAACTTCATTGGAGTAAAATATTTGCTGAAGGCCGTGACAATGACGCTATTCCTCTACATGAAAATCAGGATCCGATCAACGAAGCACAATAAAACAGCGCGATCTTTCAGTAAGGAAAGCAAAATATACTCCAAAAAATTGCATACAAATTATGGCAAAATCCCTATGCGAATCGCCCTTTGTGTGGGCCGTATTAAAGAAACCTAGACATGCAAAATCCCACATGGCCAATTGTAAACAGTGGGAGAGTATTCTTATTGCTTTTGGTTAATTCTTATTCGATCACGGGCCCTGAGCACATGGGTAGCATTTCATAAGCATTTGTATAGTTTAAGTACAAAGTGTGTATTTTTTGTCTTCTCATCCAAATCTAAAACTTTTACCCTAAATATATCAACGCATCTGAACTACTACTAATAACAACGATGCCCAAAATAGAAATGACTGAACACAATAGAAATACTCTCTCTAGCAATGTTCGCAGTCTTGGGGAGAATGTCCTATCGGGTTGAATCTATTGTGCTGAATCTATTTCAAGTTGGGGGTTGCTGAGCGCCATATGAAAGATCTATGGCAAGCCGACCCGATCTTTTCTTCTTCACTCCATTTCAACCTGCGCTCTCCCCCATCGCTTTCACCGGGACACAATTGATAAGCTGATACGTTGAATGACGCGGTGGACCTTACGATTGTGGTTAAGACGTTCACTGGACGTTACTGCTGGGGTGGGAGGGAGGGGGCATCATAAGACGGCGGCCACTCGTCGTGTGACGTCATTGTCGAGCCGTCACAACCTTTACCCGGGGTTCAAAGAGGTCGTTTTTACACGTTAACGTGAGTACTTCGTTTCGTATCTCTCACGTAGTAATCGCGCTGTTATTTTACTATCATAGTTTACGGAAAGGGTTTTGTTGGCTCCAGCATGGAAGGGGGATTGCTAGCATAGGGATAATCGGGGGATTTTCAACATCTATTTAGAATAATAATGGAAATGAATAGACCGGCTTTAGCTGTAGAACATAAAAGCTGTGAATTTGCCATTTCATTTTAGCTAAATGTCTTACCCTTTTCTATTATATCGGTTATAGATCTCACGAACCCAATTATTGGTCTGTTTTACCTGGAAACTATTGTGGCATCTTCACATGTTCACTGCTTGCCAAATAAGTATAACATTGCCATCAGGAGCATCGGGAGCAATGCCTGACTAATGTGACGTCACACCATGAGGCGCCAATATAAGCATCCTGCGCTGCCAAAGCTGAATCATATTTACATTATATGCGCATTCAAAGCAATTAATATTCTGCCTCGCACATTCTAACCTTTTGTTCATTTCAACTCCGATCTGAAAATTTCAAAATCGCTACATTAGCCTAACTCGTTTTAAGATGATACAGTTTTTGATACCCTACTAAACAGGAATTGTATACACATCGTCACCACACAGTTTTAGACGTCAATAAGATGAAAATTGTAATTAAATATCGTAAATTGGTCTGAAAGTGGATACTGTTTTAATATCGCTGACGTCACAAATAGTACGAAGAAGAAAGTGCCGAAAACGACGACGGCTTATTTAAAAAATCGACATTTGACAAAATTCCCACAAATTCCGACACTGAGGATCTGAAAGGGCGACATCGACATTGACATTTCAGAAAAAAACGACACTATACTTAGCCAAAAAGCGACACGAAGCGTCGTGAAAATTCAACATTCGACACAGAGAATTTGTTTAAAAAAAATCGACACGACACTGGAAAGGTGGTTCATAAACCAGGGACCGGAATGGCCTACCACTTGAAGGCGTTTGTTTCTTACCGGTACACACCCCGAGCACCGCGTCCACGTAGCCGCCACACTTCGGGGTGGGCAGCCAGCCGGTGTCCCCGGGATCAGCTGGTGGGTCTGGACTGCCGCTGGACACCGGGACAGGCAGCGGCTGGCCCTGGCTACAGCGGCCCAGGAAGAGCCAGGCGGCCAGGCCGGGGAGCAGGCCGGGGACCCACCACAGAGCTAGCCCCCGGCGGTGTCTCGCGAGAGACCAGCGTGACAACCGCGAGACTACTGCGAGTGGCATTGCCCAGGTGCGTGAATTGCAATGTACACGCCTGTGATATCCTGACACGCGTTGCGCTCTTTATCTCTGCAGCCTTGACGTAACGCCCGTGCGTGATTCCGTGTGGTTAGGCCGCCCGATGTCTCTCTCTCTCTATCTCTCTATCCCTCTCTAGACATACGTACTCTAAAGCCTTCTAGACTAAGGCAACCTCCGCTTTGTTTTCATACGCCGACCCGTGACAATTAATGCCCATAATACTTACTACAATAATAATGACAACCAGGACAATGCCGTGGCGTTATATGGATGTGTGTCGTGGGTTAGGCGGGATTGTTGTGGGCAACGCGTTCCCTGTGCCAATATAACCGGACCGTGACTGGGAGGGGGAGGGGGGGGGGGGTGTCCAGTCACCACGGTGACATACTGCTTACACCCTGCGGGATTTACGACGTGTTGCTTATGTTCGCAGCATATGCTAGACGTGGAATAATGCGAGAGCTGCTGCGTTGGTTGGCGTAAGATCGGCGAGTGGATCTTGTTTGTTGCCCTTGGATGACCTCGACCCAGTGTGGCTAGCTCGGAACAGCCTATAGCCGCGTACACTGATGACTGGCGTACACCGATGACTGGCGTACACTGATGACTGGCGAACACTGACGACTAACGTACACTGATGACTGGCGTACAGTGGCAATAGCGTACACTGACGACTGGCGTACTGTGGCGACTGGCGTACAGTGGCGACTAGCGTACAAGGACTACTGGCGTACACTGATGACTGGCGTACAGTGGCAAATAGCGTACACTGACGACTGGCGTACTGTGGCGACTGGCGTACACTGATGACTAGCGTACACTGATGACTCGCGTACTGTGGCGACTAGCGTACACTGGTGACAGACGCACAGTGGCGACTGACGTACAGTGGCGACTAGCGTACAGTGACTACTGGCGTACACTGGTGACAGGCGTACACTGGTGACAGGCGTACACTGGTGACAGGCGTACACGAGCGACAGGCGTACAGAAGCGACTGGCGTACAGTGAAAACAAGCCTCCGTTAGGACTTATTCTTCTAACGTCAGATCGGCGCTCAGCATTACGGCCCATTCGGAAGACTCAATAATGTTTGTCCGAATGTCATGAAACAGACCGCGATTTGCCGACAGCCGATAAATAAATATTTCCTCGTACTCTTCGTTAACACGGCGCTCGGGCGGCCGGGTTCACAGTGACGGTCTGACCGTTGGTCAGTGGGCTTATGTAGCGGCCTCTGGCGGCACGGACTCTCTTCGCACAGCGGGGTTTATTGTCGCTTAGACTAATGGCCTTTCCTCACTCACTGTATTATAATGAGCAAAGGTCGGGAGCAGGTGACCGCTGACAGTGTTGAGAGGTTTTGGGGTGGTGCCGCGGGGGTCAACCGCATGTGACAGCACGGCAAATAGACTTGCCGAAAGGTCTGCATTCCTCGCCCCCCCCCTCCCCCCACCCTATCACCTGACTCCTACCCCCCCCCCCAACCAGTCGACGGTGTGTCGCGGACGGTGAAACACAAGAAAGTCGTTGGCATGGTTACACAATGTGGTGCGGGACATTGGCCTAATACAACAAATCTTCTTCTCCATGCTACCATGACCCATGTAGTAAAGTTTGCGGACTCGTGTGACGTCACTCCCCAAAGCGAACCAATCAAACTCCACCAGCCACACGCCGTGTTAATATGCGGCCCAAGAATGTATGACACTCTTTGATGAGGTGGCGGAGACGAAGTTCTTGACGAAAAATCGTGACGCCTCCTTTTTTATTGAAGTCAGCACTTTTCGCGTCTCCACTCGCCAGCACCCGGTCGCGTGCCACCGGTCGCCGAAGTTCTACGGCCTACTTGCCGTGTTTGCCGATGGAACGCAGTCACATTGGCTTTGGCCTTGACTGTAATGGATGAGCTGAGAGACAACATTTCTCTCCGCAAACGTCAACTTTGGTTTGTTGGCGAGTTCGGTGGACGATTGTCCGTGTTATGATTACGAGACATGTATTTACTGTACGTGAGCAATGCGTGAGCTACTCGGAAACAATGAGTTCTGTTTCCGCTGTTCACTGACCTATTTTCTCGTTGCAAGAAAAATCCTTAAAATCTCGAAGATAAGTTGATGAAACTTGACTTCAGATGAACGCGTATAGCAAACATATATTAGAAAGAACGCATAGACGTACCAACAATTTTTGGATTGGCATAAAGCATTTTTAGATTTTAAGTTGACATATGACCTACTTAGTTTTATTATAAACCGTTGCCACCTATATGTAGACATTAATTGTGGATGTCAACCGTCTGCCTAGTTAAGACCATGGATTGCCTCTACATGGTACATGGTACTAACATTAGCTTAGCCTCCCATGTCGCGCAACAGATACGTCCTGATATGAGTTCGCAGAAAAATATCTGAAGAATTCAGACATTGTGTTGCCCTCTCCCATGACCAACGGCGGAAGACTGGGGACAGGGGGAGGTGTTGGAAGGGGCGGGAGGGGTGCAGGCGGTCTAATCATTTGTATGAGAGTACAATGCTCGCGCGGTGCTTTTTTGCTCGCAAACTTCTCATTTGGTCCCGGGGGGGGGGTGAAATCAGGGTAGCCGTGTTTGCTACGGTCCACGCCATTACGTTAACTACGACACTAAGTTCACCACGTCACTATGTTACTCCGTCACCGCGTTATCTTATTATCACGTTCTTACGTAATGATGTTACCAAGCTACCACTTTATCACGTTCCCAAGTCCCTTTATCACGTAGCCACCTAATCACGTCACTATATTACTACATCATCACCTTATCACGTCACTATATTACCACGTCACTATTACAACGTCATTATGTTACCAGGTCACCATCTTATGACGTCATTATGTTACCACGTCACCAAGTGACCATGTTATCACATTACTACCTCACCATGTGACCCCCTTACCACGTTACTACGTCACTACGTCACCATGTAACCACGTCACTTTATTTCCACGTATGCGATGCATTAATATTCCTCGCTCGATAGCATGAAAGTTCCAACACGTAAAATAGCAAATGGGCCCCCAAAATACACAATAGAATACTGTACAGTGAAAAATAGCTCATGCTGCTGAAGGGGCATTTTTATACCATGTATTGGTCGTCCAACACTGTTTCTGAACTAAAACCAAGCTCGAACGGCCGTGAGCTTGCTCAACTCGATTAATCTTGAACTAGAATCAGGATAGGAGCTGGTGTGTATGACGGGGATTGTTTGGGTTTTATCAATCATACACGGTTGACGTGAAGGTCGCAGTCCAGTATTGCGGGGTTCCACAGTGTAGTGGTGTAGCAATAGGAACCTTTCTCGACGTCTCCATTACCGCCAGTCCCCAGCCTACCAGACTGCGGCCCCTCACATTACCACGCAACTGAGGTTGGGGGGGAGGGGGGGGGGCATTGTAGCATGTCAATATCTATGAGAGGATGGGATGATATGGGGATGATACTTGCTTTTCAATGCTGAAATCCGTTGGCCGAAAAACAATACGAAATTTTAGGTTTTCAGGCTTACACCCATGTTTACTATTTGACAATATCATCCGCCATCCCAAAGAGTGATACAAAACATTATATATTCGTGCCGGTGTAAAATCTTGCAGAACTAATCTTTTAATAAGTAGAGCACCCACCACTCCCAACCCCGTCCGCCTTACGCATATATTCGAAACCTCCCTTTGATAACATAATACCCCCACCATAGACACTGAAAGCCGCACTGCACTGGTTGTGAGAGATCAATATCTCCTTTGCAGATGTCCGGATGGACGGCGCATAATCTTTTAGAAAGAATCCTTTGTGGCTCATGTTTCCCGGAGTCTTTGGAGAGCTTGTTAAATCAGCAGATCAGGACAGCCGGTACTATTAATGCGGCCGAGCGGTGAAGGGTGACGGGTGGGGGGAGGGGTGGGGCCATAATCGTTATAATACCCGCCCCACGTACGCTGAGCTCTCACCGGCCCTTGCCTCCCACTGGCCCTTGCCTCCCACCCGCCCTTGCCTTCCACCGGCCCTTGCCTCCCACCGACCCTTGCCTCTCACCGACCATTGCCTCCCACCGACCCTTGCCTCCCACCGGCCCTTGCCTCCCACCGACCCTTGCCTCCCACCGACTCTTGCCTTCCACCGACCCTTGCCTCCCACCGACCCTTGCCTTCCACCGGCCCTTGCCTCCCACCGACCCTTGCCTCTCACCGACCATTGCCTCCCACCGACCCTTGCTTCCCACCGGCCCTTGCCTCCCACCGACCCTTGCCTCCCACCGACCCTTGCCTCTCACCGACCCTTGCCTCCCACCGACCCTTGCCTCTCACCGACTCTGGCCTCTCACCGGCCCTTGTCTCCAACCGACCCTTGCCTCCCACCGGCCCTTGCCTCCCACAGACCCTTGCCTTCCACCGGCCCTTGCCTCCCACCGGCCCTTGCCTCCCACCCGCCCTTGCCTCCCACCGGCCCTTGCCTCCCACCGGCCCCTGCCACCCACCGGCCCTTGCCTTCCACCGGCCCTTGCCTCCCACCGGCCCTTGCCTTCCACCGGGCCTTGCCTTCCACGGGCCCTTGCCTCCCACCGGCCCTTGCCTCCCTCCGACCCTTGCCTCCCACCGGCTCTTGTCTCCCACCGGCCTCTGCCTTCCACCGGCCCTTGCCTCCAACCGGCCCTTGCCTCCCACCGGCCCTTGCCTCCAACCGGCTCCCACCTCCCACTCGCCCTTGCCTTCCACCGGCCCTTGCCTCCCACCGGCCCTTGCCTCCCACCCACCCTTGCCTCCCACCGGCCCTTGCCTCCCACTCGCCCTTGCCTTCCACCGGCCCTTGCCTCCCACCGGCCCTTGCCTTCCACCGGCCCTTGCCTCCCACCGGCCCTTGCCTCCCACCGGCCCTTGCCTCCCACCGGCCCTTGCCTCCCACCGGCCCTTGCCTTCCACGGGCACCAGGCCATCTTTTGTTCCCGTGTTTATCGAATCCCCAACCCTTTACACCGCGTCTTTTGTTCGTACATGGGGGTAGAGGACTTGTCCAAATAGTGAGTAATCTCATCATTCACTGACCCTACACCTTCTGTCACATTATAACCCACGCCCGAACACCCACGCGGACTCGCCGCTTCTCTCTACCCCACCACCTGCCCTAGCACTACGCGCTCCCCAACCCACCCCGACCCTCCCCATACCCCATATAAACCACCATATCCCTGTGGATCTATCGGACATTATCTCTTCACAATGACCGCCAGATCCATAACGGAATCCGATACACTGACGTCAGCACCATATTGACGGCGTCGACTACGTATAATCATAATTGGGAACTAATAGCGTGTCTGTCTGGTTCTGGCTAACGCCAAGACGAACTATACATATTTATATTTATCATTTTAACAGACATGTGCTCTGCGTACACGTGGTATAATTGGAGAGCGATTTGGCGCATTACCCCCCCCCCCCCCCACCCCCCCTGCAACGATGGCCACTGCAGCAGAGGTTGTGCAGTCACGTGATCTCTCCCAGTCAACGCAACCCCAACGTATCTTATTTAGTCAATTTCTCTCAACTATATTAGGGGGCGGGATAGCCCCTCTGAATCGCGAATCCCCAAGAATTAGGGAGAGCAATATCGAATCTCCAAGATTATGACATTTTAAAGCTGCATGGGCGAGAAAAAAACACCTCAATGGTGATATCGCGAATATCGAGGAATTAATACGCAAACTGCTATAACGGATCGCGGTAAATAGGGAAAGGGTCTTCGCGTTGAACCAGGAATTGTAGGGATAACGATCCCCAAAAATTGCCAGCAGCTAATTGCGAATCTCCAAGAATTCCTGGATGCCAATCACGGAGAACGGAAAAGGTACCCCCCCCCCCTCGTATTACAGACAACATAATATAAACCGTCAAATCTCCCTACTCAGTTATTGACCTCGACCCCCCAAAAATTACAAGAAAATATTCCGATACCAAAGAGGTACTAGAAATGGACCAAAACAAACATTTTGAACCCTACTCCGTTCCACCTAAACAGTTTAAGGCGATTAATTAAGGAGCCAATTAGCAACGCGACAAGTAGATCCAAGATCGAGTCCAGTCAATGACTTCTATCGGCAGAAGTTCTAAGCAAATCGGTTTGTACTTTTTCAACAGCCGTAAAGACTTGCGGACCTACTTTCAGCAGAAGCTACTTGTGGAATATTAATGACTTACCTTGAGAGTGGACAGGACTCAGCGCCGCCGCCAGTATCCACGCGACAAGCCCGCCAATCAGAGATGACGTCTGCCGTCGCTGCGGCGCGTTCATCTTGGCGCTTTTGACCGCTGAGTGAGCGATCCTTTGATGGCGTCGTCCGCCGTTTCCTTGTCGTGTTTCCGGTTCTCTTATTATTTTTCTCTTAGTATTTTTAAGAACAAAAAAAGAGAATAAACCTCGCCTCGGTTCCGTCGCCGCGTCAGTTTCGTCACCGCGCCGCGAACGCGTCCAGTGGGCGTCAGCACTAAGAGTGGGTTTCCTTTTTTTCCCCGACGAAGGTAAGCGTCGTCTGAAGATAGCAGCTACACGTGCGCTCGGCCTCCGGTTGAGTTCCTGCGATGATCCCGTACCCACCGCTTTATATATGTGAGGAGTTTTGGGTGTTTACTCACTCTACAGCACCTGGCAGGGGAGGGGCGTTCCCTAGCCCCCGTTTAGCAGTACCTCAAGACTATAACGGGCTACAGGCGTCGCGTTAAACTCAACTCTAACAAAGCAACACGTCCGCCCAAGTGATAAACGCTTCGTTCGCAAGTTTGGCGACCCGTTGGCACCGCTGTGTACCGCTGTGGGAGGGCGGGGCTCTCACTTTGTGGCTGGTGCCCGCCGCACCCTGCGAGGGGAAGATGGGAGGCACGCGCCCCTAGGGGGGTGCGAGGGGATTTACTGGGTGGGGGTCGCGTAAGGAGAGCAGCCAGGGGGTGGTGCATTAACCGGAAAGGGGGGGGGGGCGGTGTTGGTGAAAGGGATGTGAGGGCGAGGACATGGAGGTGGGGGCCGGGGCAAGAGGGGTCGGGTAGGGATGATGGGGTGTGGGGTTGTCTCACCGGTACATGACAACACCAGCCAGTTACTATCGTGTTGCTCATGTTGCCGACTGCACCGGAGTTACAATAGATTTCCTCCTTCAGTAATGAATTGATAATCGCTATACACACGGCGTCTTATCGACTAACTTACGCCATACACGCTGACTACACCTCAGTAATATACATCGGACGAACCGTATCCCTCCTTGACGCGGGGGAAAAACAGGCCTTACGTCATCTCAATACCTTCGTTTACGGTAGTTAGCGATCCGTTTTAACGTGTGTATCATTTATATGCAGTATTGTATGTTTGTCTTCACCCGGTCATATGCCTAGCCGCCCGCCCGCTCCTTTCACCCTGCCCTACCTCACCCCACCTCCGCCCAATGTAAGACAGGACTACACGAAACAGGTATGTCATTCCAATCCAGACTGATACATTACTGGAAAAATTTGTTCGTATTGCAGTGATGGGGAAGGAGGGTAAACATTACTTTCACACAGACTTGCCACAGTTTTTTTTTTTTACTTCTTTTTGGCTTTTTATTTGAGAGAGGGGTGGTGGGCCTTTCAGTGCTACATGAAGCAAAAGACAACCGCTTAACACTGATTAGTACTACCCGCATCTGCGCCACACCCATTTCCCAGTAACAGACACGCCCACCCCGCCTTTACCCGGCGTGTAACAGACACGTTCACCCCCCCCCCCCACCCACTCCCCCTCACGACACCTCCTCTTCCCCCACCAACACACCTGGACGAACACCAGACCCGCAAACAACGAGCAGGTGTCGATCGTTCTGAATGCGAACCGTTTAACACCTCCTAAGTACCGACATGATGGGTCAGTCAATCGCTGATTATCGTCACTGGCGCAGCTCCGATCAGGCTCTCGGCAAGCCGGTTGACGGGGGAACGACACATATCGGGCGTTTTACAGACATCTATACATGATGCCCGTATTTTTTATCTAGAACAAAATGTACAGCGCATCATCCGACACCCAAGTTTATTATTTTTAAATACGTGTATTAATTAAGCGATGTGTTACGTACAGCAACTTCGAAAATCATTATAATGTAATCAGTGTGATGACAAAGTTGCTCGTTACCCACAGTCACAGTAAATCAGTGGAGGGGGGGAAAGCCGGTGGGGGGGGGGGGGTAGGGGGCCCCACAACGCATACTAAACACACAAGGTGTCCAACTCCCGCTGGAACTGAGCGACAGGCACCCGCTTCAACCCCCAATATCGCACCTTTACCGCGCTTGACGGGCCCCGTAAATGCCGATTTTTAAGTAATGTATTTATTTTATCAATACGTAAACGAGACTTGTACTGCCGTGTAGTCGCGACAAATAAAGAATTATGCAACGACAACAACCAACTCCGGAACAGATTGAGCAAAAAATGGCTGACATCACGAGAATTTGCCTTATTGATGAAATAAATAAATTACTTAAAATAAATAATAATAAATAAATTTATTTATTTCATCAATACGTAAACGAGACCTGTACTGCCGTGTAGTCGCGACAAATAAAGAATTATGCAACGACAACAACCAAATCCGGAACAGATTGAGCAAAAATGGCTGACATCGCGAGAATTCGCCTTATTGATGAAATAAATAAATTACTTAAAAATCGGACTTAGGCGGATTTACGGGGCCCGTCAAGCGCGGTAAAGGTGCGATATTGGGGGTTGAAGCGGGTGCCTGTCGCTCAGTTCCAGCGGGAGTTGGACACCTTGTGTGTTTAGTATGCGTTGTGGGGCCCCCTACCCCCCCCCCCCCCCACCGGCCTCCCCCCTCTACTGATTTACTGTGCCTGTGTCGTTACCGGACAATGATTCCCCGGTGTGCCGCCCGAAGGACCCCCCTTTTCGCCTATTGCTCTCAATCCCGGGAGCAGAAATCTGCAATTTCTCTCAATATGCCGATGTGACGCTGAATGTTTTTTTTTATTGCAGCTCTTGACTATATGTTCCAGTTGATGTCGAAAGTGTTTAAATAATTAACTTCCACGTAAAAATTAGGGAGAGCAATATCGACAGTACCATCAAGAGTGTTACGTATTACTATGTGTGGAAAAATCCGCGGTAGAACAAAAATCTTGTTTGTCTTTTATTATATTTAAGAACAAATAGAAACACATTATGTGCAATTTAATAATATTTAGAGATGATTAAGTGCTTTTATTGTGGTAAAAACGTGGTCTTTGATGTACCAAGCAATGTACTGTAATTTTATGCTTTTATTATGGATCTGAAATATATTACTTTTGTACGGTAACATCGTTATGAAAATAAAGAATATATATAAAAAAAAAGAAAAAAAAATATCGACAGACTGCGGATCGCGGTAAATAGGGAAAGGGTCTGCGCGTTGAACCAGGACGCTCTTTGTATGCCCTATATGGCATGGGCGCCACACTGTACTAATGTAGTGCCCCCCCCCCACCCCCCCGGGTCTAAACCCATTTTTGACACTCCAACAGGCCTCCCGGTCATTGCTCCGAAATAATCTGAAATGCATTATTCAGAGAGAAAATGATGCACGAGTAACCTTAGGATATATATATATATATATATATATATATATGGCTGACGACCTCATCCATTTTCAATCTGTAATGTCTGTACGTAGCATGTGATTGCAAACCGACATCACCATGATTTAAATCACATGACGTGTTTTTGACAATTACGTTGTAAATTCGGACAATCCTTCCCCCTGCGGTGAGCTATTGTACTGCGTAACGTTCCCGTCGTCATATATGAAAGCGGGGGGGGGGGGGGGGGGGAGGGCAGACACAGTTCAGGCTTGTTATCGGGGGTGGCTCATTAAAACTTACGACGGGGGTGCTCTCTAGAAACTTGCGACGGGGAGTGGGGGGGGGGGGGGGTTACATCTAGCCCTTATCCTTTTTTGGTGTTTTTAGTTTAAAGTGAGAGGCAAATGCCCCCCACTCCCTGCGCCCCACTCCCTGCGCCCCACTCCCTGCCCCCCACTCCCGGCCCCCCACTCCCTGCCCCCCACTCCCTGCGCCCCACTCCCTGCCCCCCACTCCCTGCCCCCCACTCCCTGCCCCCCACTCCCTGCCCCCCCACTCCCTGCCCCCCACTCCCTGCGCCCCACTCCCTGCCCCCCACTCCCTGCCCCCCACTCCCTGCCCCCCACTCCCTGCTCCCCACTCCCTGCCCCCCACTCCCTGCCCCCGACTCCCTGCCCCCCACTCCCTGCGCCCCACTCCCTGCCCCCCATTCCCGCCGGGCCTGAAAGTATTAGAGGTTCACGACATGTCAATATATAAGATAGAACCTAATTACCCTATGGCATGCGTAGTTAATAAGAAAGCATTGAGGTTAGTCGTGGAAGATTGAGATACCTGTGTGCTTGACACCAATTAACAATGGCAGATTACAGTCAAAACAGTAAGGCAGAAAATTGAGTAGCACACGTACAGAACAAGGAGACAAGATTAGTCGAATCTACCGATGAAGTGAAAAGTTTTCAGATTCAACATATCACAGTTATATATATATACATCAGGAACTTCAGAGACCTTTTACTATTGTCTGGCAATAACTCTTTCTCAAAACGTTTATTTTTGGTTTCTAAATATCTAGATTTAAATATCTTGCTGGTTCAGACAGAACCGTCAAAACCGAGCACATTCGCACATTCGTAAAGAACGCTTTCTGTACGAAGTGGTACGCTGGCTCAAGTGGTACGCTGGCTCAAGTGGTACGCTAGCTCAAATGGTACGCTGGCTCAATTAGTACGCTGGCTCAAGTGGTACGCTGGCTCCAGTGGTACGCTGGCTCAAGTGGTACGCTGGCTCAAGTGGTACGCTGGCTCTAGTGGTACGCTGGCTCCAGTGGTACGCCGGCTCAAGTGGTACGCTGGCTCAAGTGGTACGCTGGCTCAAGTGGTACGCTGGCTCAAGTGGTACGCTGGCTCAAGTGGTACGCTAGCTCAAGTGGTACGCTGGCTCAAGTGGTATGCTGGCTCCAGTGGTACGCCGGCTCAAGTGGTATGCTGGCTCAAGTGGTACGCTGGCTCAATTGGTACGCTGCCACAAGTGGTACGCTGGCTCAAGTGGTACGCTGGCTCAAGTGGTACGCTGGCTCAAGTGGTACGCTGGCTCAAGTGGTACGCTGACTGGGCTACAGGTCTACAAATCGTGTCCCAGCGCTGGCATCGGGGACATCTCCGCTCATGTGTCATGGTCACGAGAGGCTTCTTAGTTGGCCCGAAGTCCTGTTAAAGCTCACTCGAAAGCAAGAAATTATTGAATTAACAACTGATATCTAGGTTTCAATCGAGTGGTCATGCAATAGGGCTGTACAGTCACTTCGGGATCTTATCGAGACCCCACGAGACGGGATACCTATGCTCTGCATCAATGGCAATGCCTAGCATCAACGGCCTGTACCTACCTTCCGGCTCGGCTAAAGATCGGCTAAAGCTGTCCTTGGAAGCACAACTAACCACTGAAGTTCTGCGCATATCCGAATTATAACCATCCGAGTAGATTTATGTAATGTATGAGCGGTTGGGCAGTTGATAAACCAGAATGCGGTTGTCTCATGAGTGACTGTCAGCGTCAGGCGATCTAATGTGCTGCGCGGGGTTTTCCATGCTGTATGACGTAATAATCATCATGACGCGCGTGTCTGCACGCGGTATCTATGGTTACGTAACAACGCTCCTTATAGGGCTATAAAGTCTCGTTCGATTAGACTTCCGGTTTACTCATTTTGGGGACAAACAAACGAAGCACGTGTTCGGAACGAGTTTAGAATCTCTGCGCACACTGGTATCCTGACTATCTGTGACGTAGGGGTGACGTGTATGTTACGCAAAGAGAGAGACTGAGAACCAGACTACCTGCGCAAAAGCCAGGCGCCGAGGGGTGGGTCCATTGCGGAAGGCCTAGCGCTATGATTAAGAATATCTAAGAAATATAGCTTCACAAAACGGATAGATGACATATTTTTTTATTCGTTTGCGCCATCACAATGACGAATATTTGTTACGACGGGACAATACGACTGAGAAAATAGCATTTTTTTGCATTTCCTACGAAAACGAGGCATTATGACGTCACACGGATTCTCCCCGGTGACAACGTTGGCGCAACGCTTCAAACAGAAAACTTACAAAAATGAAGAAACTTGGTCTTTTCGTGATCCAAAAGTGATACGAAAACATCCAACTGGTCTTATTTTATCTTTACCATGTGGTTTAATGACGCACCCGTGTGTTGTTACTCCATGCACTGCACATTTTGACATCGGAATGGTTAAAGCTTTCGGGCAGTAAGTAGCCACGAAATATACAATGCACTTAAAGGCATTGACGTGTCGAAGGCTAGTGGCTACGACAAGATACCTCCGAAGCTTATCAAGCTGGGAGCTGCATCCTGTGTGAGTCATTAAGGTATGTGTTAAATATGACGATTACTTGTAATACGTTTCCAAAAGAACTAAAATACGCTGAAGTCACACCAATTTTCAAGAAGAAGGACAACTTAAATAAGGAAAACTACAGGCCAGTAAGTGTTCTCCCCATATATGAAAAAATATTGTGTGACCAGTTTATGTCCTATATGGAACCCAGACTATCTGGGTTTAGAAAGGGACACAGTTGTCAAAGCCTACTGATGCGCTTAGTTGAAGACTCCAAAAATGCATTAGATAATAATCAAGTTATGGGAGCTATACTAATGGATCTCTCAAAAGCATTCGATTGTCTTCCACACAGATTATTGATTACCAAGATGAACGCTTATGGCATAAGTAAACAATCATGTACGCTAGTTGCAAGCTATCTTACGAACCGCGAACAGAGGGTAAAACTAGGACATAATCGGAGCAAGTGGCTTACCCTAAAGAAAGGAGCACCACAGGGATCTGTTTTTGGTCCACATCTGTATAATGTATTTACGAATGACCTGCTTGTATCCACCGCACGGGGAACCGATAAATATAATTATGCTGATGATAATACTGTAGCGGCTCAAGGTAAGGAGTTTAACAAGGTTAAAGTAACTCTAGAGAAGGCGTTATCGGAGATAACAACGTGGTTCGTCGACAATTACATGAAAGCGAACCCAAGTAAGTACCAAGCAATCGTGTTTGAAAAGAGAAACGAATTAAGTCAGCACAGATCGTTTTCGATTTCTGGAACAGAACTGGCAGCACAACAGGAAGTAACATTACTAGGTATTCAACTGGACGCTAGGTTAACTTTCGGCAACCATATATCAAGTTTATGCAAGAATGCTGGAAAAAGTCTCAATGTTTTAGCTAGAGTTTCTAAATTAATGGATGTTGATAGCAAACTTACGTTATTTCATGCTTTTATTCTTTCACATTTTAATTATTGTCCCGTTGTATGGCATTTTTGTGACATGAAAAATATGCGTAAGATTGAAAAGATACAGGAGCGGGCATTGAGGTATGTGTTTAATGACTTTAGATCAGAATACGCAGAGTTGAGGAAGAGAGCGGGTAGACCATTGCTAGATGTTGAACGATTGCGCTGCATAACATTAGAAGTTTACAAGAGTATCAACAAGATTGGGCCTAGTTATCTTCATGACATGTATAACGTGAAGGAAAACAATTACATTTTAAAAAATGGGCCAAATATATGTATGCCACGCGTTAAGACAACAGCTTATGGCCATAATTCATTGAAGTATCAAGGTAGCAAGCTATGAAACATGCTCAACAAGGAAACGAAGTTAGCCAAATCTGCCAAGGAATTTAAAACAACGCTGTCAACCTCGGATGTGTTCTTGTGTCACTGTAATTCGTGCACATTATGTAACATAGCTAATGGGTAAGGTTTTATGAGATGCAAAGGTTGTTATATTTTCATTGTCATATGTATATATATCTTATCCGCTCATGTCATTTTATCATTGTCGGTCAATAGCACGTGTGCTAATGTTTATTGTTGATATTTACATACCGACTTTAAATAAAACTTTATCTTATCTTATCTTATCTTAAGTCGATCACTTGTTCTCGCCATTTTTTGTTACCGCGGAGGCACGCGAACTCTGTGACGTCACTCTCTGCTTGGTGAACTTGCGAAAGCCCGGGTGCAGGGCTAAATTTAGAAAGTTATTTTTAGCTTTCGAGTGTTTTGAAGACGGATTTTCCTTGTATATTCCCAAAGTTCTGCGCTTCATCGCCTCCAAATATTTTAACGTATATCTCCCATAGCCATGTTTAGTGAAATGGTACTCATAATCTTTAGAATAAACTTGGAAAGAAATTGACTTATAGCTGCCTATACTTCAACATGGAGCACGTGTGTTTGTTTGTCCCAAAAACTGAAGTCTCGCGGCCCGATCGCGAGAACTGTATAGCCCTAGATGGACTGAGCAGGTTAGGACAATGGTGCTCATGTCGTAGAACTGTAAACATCGATGATTTGGCGCAAAATACAACGCTTCCAACGCTTTAATTATATTATGATTTTTTAGTTAGCGATGCCTGGACCAAAGCAAACAAAAAATAGTTTCACACCCAATTGATTCTTTACGCCCAAACCGCGCAGCTGGCCGGTTCCCAACGCTAAAGCGTTGACTACAATGAGTGCGCGTCACGCAGTTGCAGCAAGGCACCAGCGTGATGCGCACTCGTTCTAAGAGCACGTGTTATTTTGTTGGTCCCCAAAAGACCTAAACCGGAAATAGAACCCGCGAGAACTGTACAGCCTTATGGTCATCATGCGATTGGCGTCGTTGAAGCCGGTTAATTTACACCACCCTCACACCTCACACACCAGACCCTCACACCTCACACTCGAGACCCTCACATCTCACACTCCAGACCCTCACACCTCACATTCCAGACCCTCACACCTCACACTTGAGACCCTCACACCTCACACTCAAGACCCTCACGCCTCACACTCCAGACCCTCAACCTCACACTTGAGACCCTCACGCCTCACACTCCAGACCCTCAACCTAACATTCCAGACCCTTACACCTCACACTTGAGATCCTCACACCTCACACTCCAGACCCTCACACGTCACACACCAGACCCTCACACGCCACATACGAGACCCTCACGCCTCACACTCCACACCCTCACATCTTACACTCCAGACCCTCACGCCTCAAACTCCAGACCCTCACGCCTCACACTCCAGACCCTCACACCTCACAGTCCAGACCCTCACACCTCACACTTGAGACCCTCACACCTCACACTCCAGACCCTCACGCCCCACACTCCAGACCCTCACACCTCACAGTCCAGACCCTCACACCTCATACTTGAGAACCTCACACCTCACACTCAAGACCCTCACGCCTCACACTCCAGACCCTCAACCTCACACTTGAGACCCTCACGCCTCACACTCCAGACCCTCAACCTCACACTTGAGACCCTCAACCTCACACTTGAGACCCTCACGCCTTACACTCCAGACCCTCAACCTCACATTCCAGACCCTCACACCTCACACTTGAAACCCTCACACCTCACACACCGGACCCTCACGCATCACACTCCAGATCCTCACATCTCACACTCCAGACCCTCACGCCTCACAATCCAGACCCTCAACCTCACATTCCAGACCCTCACTCCTCACACACCAGACCCTCACACCTTACACTCAAGACCCTCACAGCTCACACTCCAGACCCTCACGCTTCACACTCTAGACCCTCACGCCTCACAATCAAGACCCTCATACTTTACACTCCAGACCCTCAAGGTCTCACACTCCAGACCCTCACACCTCACACACCAGACCCTTACACCTCACACGCCAGATCCTCACGCCTCACACTCCAGACCCTCACATCTCACACTCCAGACCTTCACACCTCACATTCCAGACCCTCACACCTCACACTTGAGACCTTCACACCTCACACTTGAGACCCTCACGCCTCACACTCCAGACCCTCAACCTCACACTCCAGACCCTCACGCCTCACACTTGAGACCCTCACGCCTTACACTCCAGACCCTCAACCTCACATTCCAGACCCTCACACCTCACACTTGAAACCCTCACACCTCACACACCGGACCCTCACGCATCACACTCCAGATCCTCACATCTCACACTCCAGACCCTCACGCCTCACAATCCCGACCCTCAACCTCACATTCCGGACCCTCACTCCTCACACACCAGACCCTCACACCTTACACTCAAGACCCTCACAGCTCACACTCCAGACCCTCACGCTTCACACTCTAGACCCTCACGCCTCACAATCAAGACCCTCATACTTTACACTCCAGACCCTCAAGGTCTCACACTCCAGACCCTCACACCTCACACACCAGACCCTTACACCTCACACGCCAGATCCTCACGCCTCACACTCCAGACCCTCACATCTCACACTCCAGACCTTCACACCTCACATTCCAGACCCTCACACCTCACACTTGAGACCTTCACACCTCACACTCCAGACCCTCACGCCTCACACTCCAGACCCTCAACCTCACACTCCAGACCCTCACGCCTCACACTTCAAACCCTCACAGCTCACACTCCAGGCCCTCACGCCTCACACTCAAGACCCTCACTCCTCACACCTCAGACCCTCACACCTCACACTCAAGACCCTCACACCTCACACTCAAGACCCTCACGCCTCACGCTCAAGACCCTCACGCCTCGCACTCAAGACCCTCACGCCTCACACTTCAGACCCGCACGCCTCACACTCCAGACCCGCACGCCTCACACTCTAGACCCTCATACCTCATACCTCACACTCAGGACCCTCACGCCTCACACACAGGACCCTCACGCCTCACACTCCAAACCCTCATACCTCATACCTCACACTCAGGACCCTCACGCCTCACACTCCAGACCCTCATACCTCATACCTCACACTCAAGACCCTCACGCCTCACATTCCAGACTCTCATACCTCATACCTCACACTCAAGACCCTCACGCCTCACACTCCAGACCCTCATACCTCATACCTCACACTCAAGACCCTCACGCCTCACACTCCAGACCCTCATACCTCATACCTCACACTCAAGACCCTCACGCCTCACACTCCAAACCCTCATACCTCATACCTCACACTCAAGACCCTCACGCCTCACACTCCAAACCCTCATACCTCATACCTCACACTCAGGACCCTCACGCCTCACACTCCAGACCATCGCAGCCCGCATTCCACGACCCCAATCCTCTGACGAAAGCTTTGTTGAGACCGACACAGCTGTCACGAGGGACGCTCTGCAGTAACAAATACTGCCTTGTTGAGACCGACACAGCTGTCACGAGGGACGCTCTGCAGTAACAAATACTGCCTTGTTAAGACCGACACAGCTGTCACGAGGGACGCTCTGCAGTAACAAATACTGCCTTGTTGAGACCGACACAGCTGTCACGAGGGACGCTCTGCAGTAACAAATACTGCCTTGTTGAGACCGACACAGCTGTCACGAGGGACGCTCTGCAGTAACAAATACTGCCTTGTTGAGACCGACACAGCTGTCACGAGGGACGCTCTGCAGTAACAAATACTGCCTTGTTAAGACCGACACAGCTGTCACGAGGGACGCTCTGCAGTAACAAAACTGCCTTGTTAAGACCGACACAGCTGTCACGAGGGACGCTCTGCAGTAACAAATACTGCCTTGTTGAGACCGACACAGCTGTCACGAGGGACGCTCTGCAGTAACAAATACTGCCTTGTTAAGACCGACACAGCTGTCACGAGGGACGCTCTCCAGTAACAAATACTGCCTTGTTGAGACCGACACAGCTGTCACGAGGGACGCTCTGCAGTAACAAATACTGCCTTGTTTAGACCGACACAGCTGTCACGAGGGACGCTCTGCAGTAACAAATACTGCCTTGTTGAGACCGACACAGCTGTCACGAGGGACGCTCTGCAGTAACAAATACTGCCTTGTTTAGACCGACACAGCTGTCACGAGGGACGCTCTGCAGTAACAAATACTGCCTTGTTAAGACCGACACAGCTGTCACGAGGGACGCTCTGCAGTAACAAATACTGCCTTGTTGAGACCGACACAGCTGTCACGAGGGACGCTCTGCAGTAACAAATACTGCCTTGTTGCGACCGACACAGCTGTCACGAGGGACGCTCTGCAGTAACAAATACTGCCTTGTTGAGACCGACACAGCTGTCACGAGGGACGCTCTGCAGTAACAAATACTGCCTTGCTAAGACCGACACAGCTGTCACGCGGGACGCTCTGCAGTAACAAATACTGCCTTGTTAAGACCGACACAGCTGTCACGAGGGACGCTCTGCAGTAACAAATACTGCCTTGTTGAGACCGACACAGCTGTCACGAGGGACGCTCTGCAGTAACAAATACTGCCTTGTTGAGACCGACACAGCTGTCACGAGGGACGCTCTGCAGTAACAAATACTGCCTTGTTGAGACCGACACAGCTGTCACGAGGGACGCTCTGCAGTAACAAATACTGCCTTGTTTAGACCGACACAGCTGTCACGAGGGACGCTCTGCAGTAACAAATACTGCCTTGTTGAGACCGACACAGCTGTCACGAGGGACGCTCTGCAGTAACAAATACTGCCTTGTTGCGACCGACAGAGCTGTCACGAGGGACGCTCTGCAGTAACAAATACTGCCTTGCTAAGACCGACACAGCTGTCACGCGGGACGCTCTGCAGTAACAAATACTGCCTTGTTAAGACCGACACAGCTGTCACGAGGGACGCTCTGCAGTAACAAATACTGCCTTGTTGAGACCGACACAGCTGTCACGGGGGACGCTCTGCAGTAACAAATACTGCCTTGTTGAGACCGACACAGCTGTCACGAGGGACACTCTGCAGTAACAAATACTGCCTTGTTAAGACCGACACAGCTGTCACGAGGGACGCTCTGCAGTAACAAATACTGCCTTGCTGAGACCGACACAGCTGTCACGAGGGACGCTCTGCAGTAACAAATACTGCCTTGTTGAGACCGACACAGCTGTCACGAGGGACGCTCTGCAGTAACAAATACTGCCTTGTTGAGACCGACACAGCTGTCACGAGGGACGCTCTGCAGTAACAAATACTGCCTTGTTGAGACCGACACAGCTGTCACGAGGGACGCTCTGCAGTAACAAATACTGCCTTGTTAAGACCGACACAGCTGTCACGAGGGACGCTCTGCAGTAACAAATACTGCCTTGTTGAGACCGACACAGCTATCACAAGGGACGCTCTGCAGTAACAAATACTGCCTTGTTGAGACCGACACAGCTGTCACGAGGGACGCTCTGCAGTAACAAATACTGCCTTGTTAAGACCGATACAGCTGTCACGAGGGACGCTCTGCAGTAACAAATACTGCCTTGCTAAGACCGACACAGCTGTCACGAGGGACGCTCTGCAGTAGCAAATACTGCCTTGTTGAGACCGACACAGCTGTCACGAGGGACGCCCTGCAGTAACAAATACTGCCTTGTTGAGACCGACACAGCTGTCACGAGGGACGCTCTGCAGTAACAAATACTGCCTTGTTAAGACCGATACAGCTGTCACGAGGGACGCTCTGCAGTAACAAATACTGCCTTGCTAAGACCGACACAGCTGTCACGAGGGACGCTCTGCAGTAGCAAATACTGCCTTGTTGAGACCGACACAGCTGTCACGAGGGACGCCCTGCAGTAACAAATACTGCCTTGTTGAGACCGACACAGCTGTCACGAGGGACGCTCTGCAGTAACAAATACTGCCTTGTTAAGACCGACACAGCTGTCACGAGGGACGCTCTGCAGTAACAAATACTGCCTTGTTGAGACCGATACAGCTGTCACGAGAGACGCTCTGCAGTAACAAATACTGCCTTGTTGAGACCGACACAGCTGTCACGAGGGACGCTCTGCAGTAACAAATACTGCCTTGTTAAGACCGACACAGCTGTCACGAGGGACGCTCTGCAGTAACAAATACTGCCTTGCTGAGACCGACACAGCTGTCACGAGGGACGCTCTGCAGTAACAAATACTGCCTTGTTAAGACCGACACAGCTGTCACGAGGGACGCTCTGCAGTAACAAATACGGCCTTGTTGAGACCGACACAGCTGTCACGAGGGACGCTCTGCAGTAACAAATACTGCCTTGTTAAGACCGACACAGCTGTCACGAGGGACGCTCTGCAGTAACAAATACTGCCTTGTTAAGACCGACACAGCTGTCACGAGGGACGCTCTGCAGTAACAAATACTGCCTTGTTGAGACCGACACAGCTGTCACGAGGGACGCTCTGCAGTAACAAATACTGCCTTGTTAAGACCGACACAGCTGTCACGAGGGACGCTCTGCAGTAACAAATACTGCCTTGTTGAGACCGACACAGCTGTCACGAGGGACGCTCTGCAGTAACAAATACTGCCTTGTTGAGACCGACACAGCTGTAACGAGGGACGCTCTGCAGTAACAAATACTGACTAATTTCGAAGCCATCATCTCACCAAGCTGTCGATAGCAAAGGTGCCGTCCGGAGCCGAAACAAAGTCCACCCACCCACGATGAATACCAACCAGGAATACCGCAATCCTATATATCCCCTTTGCGACTGTCAGCTACAGCCATCGGCTCACAAAGAGCCTCATCCATCGCCGTCGATAAACGGTATCAAAGCCTCTGGGGCCCCCCAGCCCCCCATCCCCTTTCCCGCCACGCCAGACTCCCGCTCCACTCGGCAACAATGGTCTCAAAGAAAGAAATACATTTGGGGAACCGCAAAACACAAAGCGCGGCTCTCTCTTGTAATTGTCAGGGAGATAGCCATGTGACGTGATTTGCCTTATAGCGCATAGCATACCGATAAAACCAGCAAACTGTCATGCGTATTGATATCAACATATATTTATATGCTTCAGGTAAGTATCTGACCTCGGCGCACGAATATATGTGATACATTGTATGCAAATGACCTCAAATGCAACCTTGTCTGGGACACAAAGGAATCGATACCCTACCACTTAAATCATGGCACAAGCCTCGCTGTTGTAAGCAATCACAATGATTCTTTGTAACTACATTGTGTTTTCTAGACCCGTTAATCAATTCCGCCACAGATCACATTCAAGCATAGACAGTGGAGTACATACCAGGAGCATATATCCACAAATGCTCGGGAATTTTTTTTTTAAAGAAAACATAATTGATTGATTGATTGATTAATTGATTGCTTGCTTCAAGCCGGACGCTTGAACCTGTGTAGGTCATATCGCAACACTGGAAAGGGTCCAGGAAAAAAGAAGCCATGTCTCAAGAGATAAACCCCGACTCGTTGCGAAGAAGGACATCACAGATTTGGTCCTGTGGAATTCGAACCACGCACCGGCGCGCTAGCTACATGACCGGGAAGTGACCTCAATAAGATATAACAAACCGATTCAGACGAGGCGAACGCTTATCGTTGCAAATTCAGTGAGAAGTTTATATTTTAGTTTCATTGTTGCTGTTGTTGTTGGGGGGGGGGGCAGAAGTTCATGTCCTACAATAATTCTATTGAGATCCTCGACAGCTCTGATAGCTTAAGTTAATTTCATCACCAACCCACACTTATCCCTACACTACGGTGTAATATCTTTTTCAATTGCCACTGATCCATTATTAATGTGGTATGTTGTGCGTGATGCTACCTTTAAATGCACCCAATCAATATATCAAGAGATACACCCCCCCCACCCCACCCAAATACACCATGCAGTTTTATAATCATGACCATGTCATAACGTGACCTCCCCTTTTAACTCTGCTGATACATTATTTCCATGGATGGCGGTGCCTTTCATCTTGAACTTCAACGCCACTTCAAGTAGGCTGGGAACCGGCCAACAGCTGCTCGCAGCATAAAGAGTCTGTTTCGGACAGGCAGGCTGGTTCCCAGCGAACTCTCCAATTCCCTTAGAGTTGTGCCTCCCTCAAGTGAGCGATGTCGTCGTTATCCCAATGATTAGCGTTCTGACGACGAAGGGCTGGAAGACGTCGATGGGTGTGTGTGTGGGGGGGTGGGGGGGGGGGGGCTCTCTAAACCGCCACGACACAAACGACCCCCCCTCAGCCGCATGGCCATATACCACTGCCGCAGGCTGGAACAAAGACTTACATAAAACATGGTTACATAAAACACACCTGACCGAGCGTGTTCAAACCATCGCGCTCCATGTCGTATTTTTCACTTGATCGTCTTTATTTCCGCATGATACTGGTTTCGGGTATACATGTATTTCAAAATAAATTGTCCTTGTCTTTTATTTAGCAATTGAATCATATGATATACATCACGTAATGCCTACCAGAATGGGCGATATGTACTTTTTATGGTATACACTGATGGAGTGGCATTATGATTTAATTGAAATACTGTAGATTTGCCGTTGATAACGGTTGGCAATGAATGTGCAATATAATAAGAAACATTAAGATCATAGCGTGATATGGTGTAAGAGAGCAAACAAGGATCATAACGTCACCAGCATTCAGTGATCATGACGGAACAATTCCTGCAGTGCATTGTTCACTTCATGGCACACACGGCCTTCGACAAATAAAAACGAGATTTTGTCACCCATAGGGCGATGACGAAAAATATAAAATGACAGGGTTTTCTTTTATTCCATTAGCCTGACCCTTGCATGTACCGAGTATCTTGACTGAAAATAAGAGCATGGTTTGGGGGTCAAAGCCCGGCTGTTAATTGTTACGTCATGACGCCATCGTGACGCGCGACAACGGGAAGGTTTGTATCCTCAAGCAGGACTTTGAATAGGAAGACAGAAGGATCGCCAGTCCTTCCGCTATGACATGACGAAATAACCAGAAATTGCTTTACTTCACCATTACGGATATCCCTGATACATGGCTCTCATACAGGCTTGTACCTGACACACGAGAGATATTGCGCCGCGTACCCAAAGAACGAAGAAATGTAAAAAGTACACGGAAGCCCAAAGAAAGACAGGAACAAACATTATTTTCCTTTACGAGTTATCTGGGGATGAATATTCCCCACCATTTGAAAGTTAAGATTACAGCCCTAGCATGTTGTTTTTTTCGTATTTATTTTTGGCGATTTTTTTAAATGGGTAAAACCTCTATTGATTTATCAGTAGCGGCCGAACAAGAGGATCGCCCCCCTTCCAAGAATTCTAGCGCCCGAATTGAGGATCTTACATCCACTTTGACGATATGCCATTTACGATGAACCGTGTGTGCCATATAACGGAAATACTGTACATATTATCATGGCGCCAAAATTGCCGTCCTGGTTTTTAGTTATACATAAGAGTACTCGTTGGAACATTGTTTGCGATTTGGGTGGTAATCGACCCAGCCGTTTTCGCATAACTCATAACGAGGTTTCCTTTCTTTTTCTCATTATAATATATATAGGGACTTTTAAGATGGGAATCCCAATATGAAAATGTTTCGCCCTCTAGAGGGAAAAATAAAATAGAAAGTATATTTAGATTATTTAAGAAGCAGCTGGACAGTAAAGCAGACGTTCTGTGCTTTAAATCTCATTTCGACACCCCAAATATTAATCGTAAATATTATTGATTTATTTCTAATTTAATTATTTTAATTTCTTGACGTGACGTAACGTCTTCGGAGAACATGGGTCGTATTGAGACTCTGAACAACTCTTTGGTGCTTTGTAAAGTCTTTGGCAGCTAATCTGAACCGAAGAATGATGAGACCCCTTGCGAGTGAGTTTTCAGTTTGAGGTGCATGTATGTGCGTTCTGGGTGCGTCGTAATGTCGGCATATATACGAAAAATCTAGCTGTTAAGTTTCATTATGTAGCTCAATGTGTTCTATATATATAATGCAATGTGCATGCCCCATGGACCCGTACGCCCCCCCCCCCCCCTCCCACACACACACATACGGAGAGAAATATGCGGAGAGCATGTATATATAATATATAGTTTCCTTGTCTTACAGCGGTTGTCTCATAGGGTTCTGTCATTTAATCATGTTAAAAAACTGCAGCTAGTCTGACAAGCTGGATCAAAGTGAAATAAAGGAATTCAGTGCAAAAAGGAAATCAGATTGCTGCCGCCCGCCGCTCTCCAAATGAATGACTCGCACGTTATGGTGGTAGATTCTCTATGTGCGCATGGAAAACTTGATATGTGGTTGTATCCAATAACGGGGTGGGGGGGGGGGGCAGGGGGAGGTGCCCTTCAATACCCAAAAAAAAATCGCACCCCCCCCACCTTCTCCCCAACCCCTACGAGAGAGGAGGGGTGAATAAAAGTCATTGAAGGGCACCTCCCCCTGCACCCCCCCCCCCCCCACCCCACCTGGATAGAACCACTTTGAAGGGTGTGGGTGTGTGTGCGGGGCCGGGGGTTGAGGGGTCAGGATAGATCCCAAAAACATTTGACACCGAAAAGGATAACAACCATCGGCCCGCTGCATGACTTCTTTGGGGTTACTTTATGCCACTGCTTGCTCACTGCTATGATACGGTACATATAGCGAGAGCTAGGATACGCCTTTCGCGTGTCGGTTCGGGTGACGACCGTGAGGCTGGCCGTGGCATAGGCCTATGCGTCTGTCAAAAATCGAAGACTTGGCTCTAGTGCCTCTAACTCTAACGCTATAGTTGCATATGGTCCATGCTTATTACGGCGGTCAGGTAACAAATAATAGCCCGAGAGGCACGCCACCTCACCACGGGGCACAGCCCCGCTTGCTATGCATATTTGCTGCCAATCGAGCCTCATGACATAAGGTCCAAAAGTCAGTCCAGCCACAGGCGTCTGAACGGTTGATAGAGCACGTTCTGTTTGACGCATCAGAGGGGTGTGTAATGTTCGCGAAAACAAGCGCCTGGATGAAGCCAAACAGTCAAATATAACAATGTCACAGCCGCTTCGATACATGTAAACAAAAATGTCTGGGCGGTACATCGAAGTGCGGTAAGTATCTGAGTATGTATTTGATATATATTGGATGTAACGTCTCTTCTTTAAATTATGTATGCATCAAGTTGGACGTTTAAGGTTGTAATAATGTGTTATCTTGTCAAGAATCTGCTGGGCTCACTGTAAATTTGGTTCAGCATCGTGAATGTTGATGATGGCTGATGTCGTAGCCGTCGTGGCCTCGACGGCTCGAGATCATGGCCCATGGCCTGCATCAATATCGATCATGTCATGTCCGTATACGTAGCCCGTACTGGCCGTACGCATATGATAGCTAGGCTATTTTTGACATATAGTAAAGCTTGAATTAATTACTATTCTTGCATAGCCTATACGCACTGGCGAAGCTGGACCCAAGGACCCAAGCACCTGTGCGCTGTGGTCTTGTAGGATATCAGGACAAGTTAAAATTGTTGTTGGCATAGGTATAAACCCTCTGCTCGGGAGGGGTGAGTTAGCCATGAATCCATGGCTATAGTTAAAATTCATATGTTTCAGCCCACACAGCCTAGGGTTCTGGTCTAGGCTAGGGGTGAGTGCTGTTTTCACTATCTGACTGAAAGAAAAAATGCACTCATGTTGACAAGTACATGTACACAGTACAGGCACAATAAATTAATAAAGGGGGAGGGGTGACATACTCCACCTCACAGCGTTGTTGTTATAAGATGGGGTGGGGATGGTAAGGGGGGTCGTATTCCCAGATCACGGAAAATTAATTTCTTTATTTCCAGGTCACGATGAATTAAATGCCGAACTCTCTGCATGCAATAGAAGGCCCCATGCACAATACTAAATTGAGAAAAATCCTGATTCACGTTTATGTTATATCAAAATTCCCAGTTCACAATTAATGGAAATCCTTGATCACAGCAGTCAGCTAATACCCCTTTTCCAGTTCACGAAGAATTATTTTTCTCATTCCCAATTCACGGTGAAATGAAAAGCCCAATCCTGAAGAACGCAAATACCACTTGCCCCCCCCCCCCCCCCTCCCTTATAGGAGATGGAGCATATTCCCCCATCTGTAGTAGACTACATATATCACAAATGTAATACATACACAGCTGTAAGATATATTGTCTAGTTGTAGTATAGGATTGAGGGTAGACATAATAGATTGCATAGGATTTATTTACTCATTTATTACCTATACTGTAATATTTATTGATGAAGAAGGCGATCCTGTTCATGCAGTCAAAATGTATTGTATTAAGTACCTCCAAGGTACCACATATATTGTTAAATGCTTACATCATCTAGTGTATTTTCTATTTTCCATCTAGAAATATAGCTTTGGTTTTGTTCCTGTGTTAAATGCAAATAGAAACAAGGTATAGATGATCAAATCATGAAAGTAGAAGACGAACAACTAATAATAATCAATCAAGGAAGTACTTCCAGTAATCTTACTCTAACTTGCAACTTTTTATATAAGGATGGACAGCTTATATCTGATATGTCCATTACTGTCCAGGTTCTGCATTCTACAGATGTTTTTTTAAATACAAATATGATGTGCTATATGTTTGTGCATATATGTTAAACCTAATAATATCCAGACAAATTGTGTGAGTTTCTAAACCAATGATGTGAAGTGTTCTGTTTTACATCCCATTTCAGTCTATAATTAATTAATGCGTCAGAGCTAGTCATTGCATATATATTTCAACCGTGGTGTGATACAAACACACATCTTCTGCATGGGGCAATAGGCATGAGTTGTTGTCTATTTCCAAAATTGTTTACACAAACACATCCCTTTGTGGTTGCTTTCCGCGTCTTGCCCGTTGTGTTTGTGCAATGGATGCTCGCGGGATTTTATCTCGGCAACCCATCGATTGGGACCGGAGTGTGGCCCCTATATACTGCTCCGCACCGCCCACCCGCCACCCCGGCCGTGCTGGGCATAACGCTGTCCCCGGGGTGTAGATGCTGATGGCGGTAGGGGTGAAGGGCGGGAGGGGGGATGATGACTGGGGTCCGTGGTGCTTGACGACGCCGCGTGGCGGTCGTTGTTGACTGGTATCCAGGAAGGGATGACACATGAAGCTGGTCCAGATCAATAGTGAGGGAAGGGGTGGTGGGAGGGGGAGAGGGTGGAAGGGGATGGAGAGAACGGAGGGAGATGGGAGACGTCCACCCCCATTGAGGGAAATGATAATGGGGTTTAAGGCGGGAGGTGGGGGGGGGGCGATATCTTCAATGTGACAGGAACATAGAAAAACGGCAGAGGGGAATATGTAGACGGAGGGTGGGGGAGGTCATACAGTACTCAGCATCGTGATGCTGATGGGTGGAGGTAGGTTGGGGGGGGGGGGGGGGTGGCAGCCGGTGTTCTCCTTGACACTCTGGGAAATGTCTTATTCCCTGATGGTCGTTAGTGAGGGTGAATAGATGTGGGATGGGGAGGCAGTGTTGAGTGTGCGTTGACGAGTTGGTGACCGCTTCTGTCTGCATGATTGCGGTGGAAATGGACAAACCATGGTGATTTAATTATAGCTTTACTTGCCTACACCACAGTAGTGCCATGTGACAGTCCGGTGTAAGAGTAGGGCTGGAGGAGAGGGGGGCGGGGAGCAGCAGTTCTATGGCGTGCGATGGGTGGCGACATGCGATAACCGGGTGCGCACCCTCGTTCCGAAGTTGGTAAACGGACCCTGAGTTTCGGGGAAAAAAATCATGCAGAATCCGATTTGGTGACGGTACTCGGGCCGTAAATCTTTCTTCGTTTAGTAATTTATGTATATGTAGAACCCACAAAACGTAAATTTTTACTTTTAACATATCACATACTAGGTCATCAGTCATCACTTTTTCGGCGAACGCGCCCATCGCATCCCAAAACACATCACCCAACACGAGGAATTCCGAATAGTTTAATATGTCATATAGGTAAAACATAAAAGGGCGAGCGCAACTATTTTTGGATCGAAAAAGTTCTACAATTTCTGGACTAAAGCAGGCCTACTGATTGTCTGAATTACCTGGATATATCTAAAAAGAATGTGCATGGGAAGTGTTGCAGATTTCTAGCGCATCTCATCAAGTCTATAATGGTCGCTAATATAAGTGGATTCATAATGCATAACTAATGCATAGCTACTGGGAAAGGTAAGGAAAACTATGGGTGTTTAAATATGACACAGCAGGTGAGCAAAGCTAGCAGACGACCAGCCATTTTGTTAAACGGAGACGCTCTTAGTTTACGATGCCGGTAGGTGGCGTTCCGTTTACGGGGGCGACGGTGCATGTGAACGCGAACCATTCAGTGAAAGCGGAAACAGTTGCAGGTCGGGCACCAGTCTGACTAGTAGAACACAGCCCGAGCGCCCTCTCCTGGGAGTGTGGCAAGCAATATTTAGCGCGGCGCGGATCGTTGAACTCATAAATATATTGTAATATAAAGCGTAAATGAAGTGTCAGCGTTTCAATAATTTATCAGTAACCTTTTTAAGGTAGATAATTTAAGTATTATAGACTTGACATTTCGACCTGTGTTTAGGGGATAATTTTGTGGTGCCGCGGAAATTTGCTCCTTACTCAAAAACGTATGATGGGGGCTGTTACGCGAAATAAAAGTCGACCTAAGCCTATGCTTGAAATAGACTTTGATTATGCATGCATGTTACCTTAAGAGCCCGCTTGCGCTCGCCATAAACTCACGCCGTTCTTGCCTTTCCCCTGTGAAACTAGTGTTTGAGACCAGTGGCCTAGTTCACGAACATAGTTTAGCCGGCTACGGGGCTTAGTCGGCTAAACTCGCCCATCTTTTACATGATAACTTTAGCCGACTAAGCCCCGCAGTCGGCTAAACTGCATTGATTTCGTGAAATCCGCCACAGGCAGCAAGGATGAAGTATATCTTTTCGGCGTTGCATAACGTACAATATAAGTTTAAAAGATGCAAAATCGCGCATGACATCCCTTTCCTTCCCATTGCCGACTCCCCCACCCCCAATGTGTGCCTTACTGATATTATTAACGAATCAACGGGGAATTACAGACGCGACAAGCATGAAATGTAGTTGTCATTTGAAGACCTCGGCCGAGTAAGCGAGTTGCCATGGTCGGAGAATGGCCGTTGTTAAGTTCCTTTTTTGTGCATTTATAAACATTTTTTAAGTACGCTATGAACCCTGCTTGTATTCTTTGCGGATCAATATCGATGGATCAGGATACTACAGAAGACGCGTTCCTTGGCGTTAATGTGCGGCCTCACGTGTATCAGAGAAAACTTAAACTTGTGATTGGCATTTGTCAACATTGTGTTCCTGAAAAGCAGCATAATACGCAATATTATTGAAATTGCGACAATAATAGATCCACGTCTGCTTGATAAACAAAACATGGATAAAAATAGACCATTCCTAAATGCTGTTTTTCTGCCTACATCTGCCACTGTTCTTGCAATTTTCCGCCAAGAACCGGCGTTCCACATCGCAGAAAGAGATGTTCACATTGTTATGCGATAGTAAATAGAGGTACCTACAATATGACACATTTTTTGTCATTTTTATGCGATCGAAAGTAGCAGTACCCACAATCGGACACATGTTTTGTTATTGCTATGCGATAGTAAATAGCGGTACCCACAATAGGATACATGTTTTGTTATTGTTATGCGATCGGTAATAGCGGTACCCACAATAGGACACATATTGTGTTATTTTTAGGCAATCGAAAATGGCGGTACCCACAATATGACAAAGGTTTTGTTATTTTTATACAACCCTTACATGGACACCATTCTAAAATTGCTTCTGGTTTTATGAATGATCATCAGTAATATCCGCTCCTGTTTTGCTGTCAGATTTCGGTATGCAGGACCAGACGTTGAGGCGCCAACTGGGGAATGCCCTGAATATTCAATTAGCTTCGCGTTCGTTTCCGTCTCCGGCTGCATATGGTCAGGCGTTGGAATGGGCTGGCTGCAGGGCCAGGGAGAGGGGTGGATAGGCTGGCTGCAGGGTCAGGGAGAGGGGTGGGTGAGCTGACTGCAGGGGGAGGGGTGGGTGGGCTGGCTGCAGAGTCAGGGAGAGGGGTGGGTGCAGGGTCAGGGAGAGGGGTGGATGGGTTGGCTGCAGGGTCAGGGAGAGGGGTGGGTGGGCTGGCTGCAGGGTCAGGGAGAGGGGTGGATAGGCTGGCTGCAAGGTCAGGGAGAGGGGTGGGTGGGCTGACTGCAGGGTCAGGGGGAGGGGTGGGTGGGCTGGCTTCAGGGTCAGAGAGAGGGGTGGATAGGCTGGCTGCAGGGTCAGGGAGAGGGGTGGGTGGGCTGGCTGCAGGGTCAGGCAGAGGGGTGGGTGGGCCGGCTGCAGGGTCAGGCAGAGGGGTGGGTGGGCCGGCTGCAGGGTCAGGCAGAGTAGTGGATGGGCTGGCTGCAGGGTCAGGCAGAGGAGTGGATGGGTTGGCTGCAGGGTCAGGGAGAGGAGTGGATGGGCTGGCTGCAGGGTCAGGGAGAGGAGTGGATGGGCTGGCTGCAGGGTCAGGGAGAGGGGTGGGTGGGCTGGCTGCAGGGTCAGGCTGAGGAGTGGATGGGCTGGCTGCAGGGTCAGGCTGAGGAGTGAATGGGCTGGCTGCAGGGTCAGGCAGAGGAGTGGATGGGCTGGCTGCAGGGTCAGGGAGAGGAGTGGATGGGCTGGCGGCAGGGTCAGGGAGAGGAGTGGATGGGCTGGCTGCAGGGTCAGGGAGGGGGGTGGGTGCAGGGAGAGGGGTGGGTGGGCTGGCGGCAGAGTCAGGGAGAGGAGTGGATGGGCTGGCTGCAGGGTCAGGGAGAGGAGTGGATGGGCTGGCGGCAGGGTCAGGGAGAGGAGTGGATGGGCTGGCTGCAGGGTCAGGGAGGGGGGTGGGTGCAGGGAGAGGGGTAGGTGGGCTGGCTGCAGAGTCAGGGAGAGGAGTGGATGGGCTGGCTGCAGAGTTAGGCAGAGGAGTGGATGGGCTGGCTGCAGGGCTAGGCAGAGGAGTTGATGGGCTGGCTGCAGGGTCAGGCAGAGGGGTGGATGGGCTGACTGCAGGGTCAGGGAGATGGGTGGGGATATGCTGGTTGCAGGGTCAGGGAGAGGGGTGGGTAGGCTGGCTGCAGGGTCAGGGAGAGGCGTGGATGGGCTGACTGCAGGGTCAGGGAGAGGGGTGGATGGGCTGACTGCAGGGTCAGGGAGATGGGTGGGGATATGCTGGCTGCAGGGTCAGGGAGAGGGGTGGGTAGGCTGGCTGCAGGGTCAGGGAGAGGCGTGGATGGGCTGACTGCAGGGTCAGGGAGAGGGGTGGGGATATGCTGGCTGCAGGGTCAGGGAGATGGGTGGGTAGGCTGGCTGCAGGGTCAGGGAGAGGGGTGGGTGGGCAGGCTGCAGGTTCAGGGAGAGGGGGGATGGGCTGACTGCATGGTCAGGAAGATGGATGGATGGGACAAATTTACACAGGTACTCCCACTCAGGGCGGAACGTGAATTATATTAAGGTTTGGGGCCCCCCAGCGGGTGGGGTCGGGAGGTATATTAGCCTACTCAATACAATGCTGGGTTTTGGAGGATTTTTAACGCAGGTCCGCTTCAATATTTTTTCCTCAACAACCCGACCTACGGACACTGTTGTGTGTGCCATCCCCCAGGATGACACCAGAACATATTTTCCTGAAGTCAATATCAGCACCCCGTATCTATAGATCTAACACTCTGTTATACGAACCCACTTGATTTATCATCTATAACGGCACGCCGTCGTGCCAGTAGCCTGGGGGCCCGGACCAGAGATTATGTAAGGTATTATAGTACAATATCTGCTGAGACTCGGAGAGAGATTTATTGCCGAGGTTATGAGCGCAGCGGATTTATTTTTCATGATGCGGTAACCATAAGACTACCTTTCTGCGTTCAGCGGGACATAAAGCTCACGGGCCGCGCCAGGAGCAAAGTCTGCGGGAATAATGCTGTGTGTGAGATTTTTATTGCTAGACGAAAGGCAGATTTTTGTTGGATAGAGTCAATATGGTAATCTCATTTCTGGAGGAGACACCTTTTGTTTGGGGACCCGCCTTTCACGCCTCGTTCACTATGCGACTTCCCCTCGTGTCAACATCGTCAACTCCAACCCGGATTCTGGCGCCAATGTTGGGGAAGGGAGTTGTGGGGGGGTGGGGGGTGGTCAGAGATATTGGTGTGGTCTTGCACTTCCAGAAGGTGCCTCCGCGTGTCGTTGCTATGCGAAGCGGGAGAGGGGGTGGGTGGGGAATGAAGGAGTGTGGGTAGGAGGGTAGGGGGGGCATAGCCAAGGGTACCTATTCTTCGCTACGCCTCTCCACGCCACGTCTTCAACTGCTTGTCATATTTGATTCATGGTGTTGTGGCGTTGTGGTGTCCACATCCCCCGCCGCGGGCGGGCTGCCATATTAACACAGGGTAAGGGAGGCCAGTGGTACTGTCGCCAAGGGACGTGCCGCGGTATACGACTGTCACTCCCGGGGGCCCGCTCATCCCTCATCCACCCATCGTGTGTGGGCCGCCGTCCGTTCTAAGCCGCCCCCCCCCCCCCCCAACCACCACCCTCCACTGATTTCTTGCGGTCGCCGCTGGCCGCTGAGTGGCGCCACAGACGCTGGCCGCTGATTGGCACCACAGACGCTGGCCGCTCATTGGCACCACAAACGCTGGCCGCTGCACGTCGTTGTCTCTAACTCGTGTATCAAGCGTATCGGATGCTGGCCGCTGGCAACCGGGTGATCAATGAACAACTTGAAGACAACTGCTGGCTTTTGTCCTCGTGTCCCTGTCGCTATCCAGTCGCACGGTCTGACGGAAGGGGGGGGGGGGGGCAGGCCCCCAGAGCCGCTGGCCCGCGTCCATCCCTGAACCTGACCCGCCTATATCCGCGGTCACTCACTCACGGTCAGCCCGAACTATGATTTCTCACAATGGATATATGGTTGTGTGTCGGGATTATAACGTGACTTGCATCGTCATGGGGAAAAAGTGGTAGCTGCTAACGGCCGTTAAATCATCGGCATATCAACCAACTAGGTCGCCTACCTACATGTTGAGACCTATCGGGTTGGATACCTCAGCCGGAATACCTGTTCAGTTGTGGTCTCATATTTGTCTGTTCCCTCTCTCGCTGACCCTCACTTCTCATACGGGTTGCGAGATTGCGACCTTCTGTTGATGTAACCAAGTCACGTGACGGGTCAGCTGGCCGCGTCCGGTTCGAGATCACGACATAGTACCACTTTCCACCGTGTGGTGGCGCTCCTGGGTGAGGGGCTTTGGTTAAATGCAATCTGGCGTTCCAGACGACTGCGTGTGAACCACGTGATCTGCCAGGTCGAGTGGAGCCATCATGTACACATTGTTAAGAAACAATCCATACTCCAGATATGACGTCCCGTAAGTAATCATGGACGTTCATGACGTCGCACAGTACCACCGTACCATGTTACCATTTGCAGGTGGCTTTGATGACGTCACCCAGTAGCAGGTCACTATTTGAAAGTGGCGTTGATGACGTAACATGTCAGTCGGTCACCACCCAGCCAACACGCAACGTTCACACAACGTTGGTTTTTTGTTGTAATCACGTCATCTCAAAGTTAATATCAAGACAACGTTGTTACAACGTTTGTCGCAAACATTTAACTAATATGTTCTAGCCTAATTGCCATAAAAATAAAACCTTGTTGCCATGTGTAGTGACTAATAAAAATTGGCTGCGTGTTTTTGCGGTAAATACAAAATTGTGAAAAGTCGGGAGTGGACGTTTTTACAACCTTGGGACAACGTTACCTAAAAAATCACGAAAACAATGTGTAATTGATTGTCTTTGACAATCATACTTCTGATTAATTCATCATATGCACATTTGTTTCTTACAAGAGGCACAATTTTAATACTGGACGGAATGTCTGACGACGTTATCTGAGAACGTTCGGGCATCGTAAAGACCCATACATTTTCACGTCGTCAAGGTTATTGCAAAAAAAAATTTGTGTTGTGTCGACGTTACCATGACGTTAACTTGTTTGCTGGGCATTTGCAGGTGGCGTTGATGACGTCACACAACAGTAGGCTACCGTTTGTCGGTTGTGCTGATGACATAACACTAGAACACCATTTAAAGGGGGCGTTGATGACGTCACAGTACTAAATTGTGTTGGTGATGTCACGCGGTATTAGGTTGCCGTTTGAACATGGCGTTGATGGCGTCAGATATCAGTAGCCAATTCTTTGAAAACAAGGTTGCCATTTCACGGTAGCGCCGATGACGTCACATGGCAGTATGTCACTCGAGGTGGTTGATCAGCGTTGTGATGAGTTGATCGTAGACAATCCTACCTTGGCCAACCCATAAATGCATATATTGGGCCATATAATTATGCTATTGGCTGTGTTTTTATAAGTATGATATTTCTCCCCCGCCCGGTGTATTTTTTTAATTTTATATTTGTATTTTTTTATATTTTGGAGGTGAAATCGTTACCCAGGCCGGTCAATTGACATGATAATGTTAACGTGTGCGCAAATCACGTTTTAAAACGGTTCCATGACTGTCCTTACAGGCCAAGTAATCAGTTCCCATCAAAGTTTTCCGCACTACCTCACATTGGGGGCCCGGAGACCGGGGGGTCCCCGCCCGTGGGGGTGCCGGACACCCGCCTGGTGCCTTACACAGGCGGCCGGCACTCCCCCGGGGACGACAGCGAGGCTCGCGCCAGGCTCCGGCAGCTGGAGTCCCGAGTCAATGTGGCCGAGAAGTCCAACCGAGCCCTGCTCGAGGAGGTCGTCCGCCTCCAGTCCGAACTCAAGGTGACCTTGAGGCGCACGGATGACAGCGTCCGTGACGAACGCGTCGCCAGGCAACAGATCGAGAACGCGCTGAGAGGCAGCAGTGACGTCATCGCCCAGTTGTCGACGCGCCTGGCCCGGGCTGAGGAGAAGGGTCAGGAAGAGAAGGCTGCCATGGCAGCGATCGCGAGCCAGACAAAAGCGGTGCAACAGGCGCTGATCGCGACGCAACAGGAAGTGGTGGGAGTGCGGGAACAACAGGGAACCAGGTAACGAATTTAGCCAGAGAACCAGGTGACAAATTTAGCCAGAGTACCAGGTAACAAATTTAGCCAGGGAACCAGGTAACAAATTTAACCAGAGAACCATGTAACAAATTTAGCCAGAGAACCAGGTAAATGGGCTCAGTGAGGAAGGCAATATTGTACAACCTACGACCGTCATGAAGTGAGGCGCCAGGCAGTGGGTGGACAAGGGATGACGCCACAAACCAGGGGTCAGCTGGGCAGGCAATGGGAAGACTTTCTAACATGAAACCTTATTCGCTAAACAGTTGGTGATTATCTTTATGTTCTATTACTTCTATTATGTTCGCAGCATGCTGAATTCAAACTTGAATTAAATTTAAATGGGAAAGCATATGCCTTTCATATTTTATACGAATTGGGAGTAGCTTTCTTTTTTTCGGTGTCCAATAATATCGTTGTGCGCTAGAGGTAGCCCCCGCGGAAATATCTAATCCGTTATCCAATCTGTGCAAAAAGGTAACTTTTGTAACAAGAACCCATCTTGGCGAGACAGAGCTAGCCCACCATATGCCAGTAACGATGGCCTCCAACAGCAATATGCCCCTCCATCTAAGGCTACCCGTATGATAAATTAAATAAAGTGTCCTGGAACCGACAAAACCCTTCCCTCGGCTACAGGTTGGAGGACGTGCGCAACGCGGCGGAGGAGGCCAACAGGGCCCGTGACCAGTTGGAGCGCCTGACCTACCAGCTGGCCGACGAGCTCCGCCAGGTCAAGTCAAAGGTCGACACCCAGGTCATGGACTTCGCCTCCGTCGCCTCCGAACTCAAGAACAAGTCCAAGCGACTGGAGGACGAGACGAGGCAGTCGGTGAGTGGCGGGGGTGGGGGCGTGGGGCTCGTGGGGGAAAGGCGCCCGGGAGGGGTGGATCTCGTGAGGATGCGGTAAAGCTCGAGCGGGGGGGTCGGAAGGGTAAAACTCGTGGGGAGGGGGCGCTCGGAGGGGGGGGGTCAAATCAAGGTTAATCTGATAACTGATGGTCATCGGATTGTGGCGCCCTGTGATGGGCGTATGATGGGCGAGGGTGGAGGGGCATGGGTTTGATGTTAGGTCAGTCGGGGAGAGTATAGGGTCACCCGGCACTATGTAAGGGGTGTTTAGTGGAAAGTGGCTGGTGGGGCAGGGTGTCTGGTCATCTCGGACTGTTCCTGGGTGCTTGTGTGGGGCGAGGGGATGAGTCTTATTGCCAATTATTCCGTCACGTGTAGTCGACACAAACATATGAATGAGCTGGGAGATCGAATATGCAGTGAGTCAGCTCGACTTGAAGAATGGAAAACTTCAGTCAACACATTGCATGTATATTCAAATTGATGGCATCGAATACTGTTCTGATTTACGGGCATAAGTTAATTCTCATTCCTTCTATTAACCTTATTTGGCATATTATCGATGGATAATGCATTACTTCATAAGTAACACAAGAGAGCCACCGATGTCAAGACGTAGTGTGTTCGACTGCAGACCAAAGAGGTAGGGTTAAATTTCCACCTGTATCTGAGGCCATGGCTAACATAGCTTTTAACTTTTAGCTAGTTTACCTATCATCTACATAAATAACGAAGGTGACTTCATATACTAACGTTATATATATATCTTTGCTTAATTGTTCCCTGGAACAGCGAGTAAGTAGAACCACATTGTCACTGTGTCCTATAGCTGGAGACTGCTAACAGCTCCTCGACAGTCACTCAGTCGATATGACGCCTCGTTTAGCTGTGTACGTCCACCGATGTCCGTCCCCAATGTTGTGCACCACGTACCTGGCGTTGTTATGTAGTTTATATATCGTGTGGCACCGTGTTGTCAGCGTTCACAACAGATTACCGTCTCCGTCTAACCACATCCTACCACAGGCTGTCGGCCACTGTTTAACCCTTCCAACGCTTCCTCCAGGTTCTATCACTGTTTACCACTTCCACCTTATTCTGTCGCCATCTTTGTCTATCGACCGTCTGCCCCTTTCCCGCCACTACTTTCTTACACTCTCTATCGCTGTCTACCCATGTACAGCACACCCTACACTGGCCTCCTTAGACGATGTGTGAAAATCTCTATTATTATTAGTGCGAATTGTTCATGAACAGTCAGAACTCGCTAATCCGACACATTCGGTTGTATATGAATTTGTGTCTGGTCACGAATATGTCAGATTAACGAATTTGGAAATGCCATTTCTTGGTGTGACTTGCATGACTTATCGACAGTGACCGATTGTTTATATGTGGTCTATACGTTGTCGGTATATGTAGTCTGTGCATATATGCGGCAAAGGTAACTTTCTATAACATTGAACTCGTGTGGCTGAACTTTAATTTGTATTTAAGAACTTCGCCCAAGTACATTGTACTCTGGATTTGGCAGAATTAGTTCTTTTGATCTTTGATCAATCTGCGATATTCTGCAAGTGCTCGTCACACGTTTGCAATACACTCGACGAGTACAAAAATACATGGTACAGGCACCAAATGAGCTTTCCATGCATTTGTAATTGACTTTCTGTAATTAAAGTTAAACAGAAGAATTCCGTATAAGCAACACAGAACTGTGCTGGCGCAAGGTACACCCAGTTAACTTGGGTGTAAATCGAATAGGCATAGAACGGTGATAGTTAGCACATGTTTATTTTTTAATTATTAATCAACGTTTTTCGTCAACGGAAGTCTCCTTTTTACTCATAATAATAAGTCTGTTGCACTAAAAAGCCTCAGACCCATAATACAAAAACATATACAACAAGAGGAATTTGTTATAGTCCTTGCCTGAATTCCAGTTGCAAAACAAAAATATGTTTTAAACCAAAAACATGAAATGGCGATTTTGTTGTCTTTCTTCTGTCTTCTGTCTTCTGATATCAATGAAGGCATGTTCCTCTTCGGCTGGTCATTTATTTCTCACTGACTTGACGTTCCCCTTGCTCCAGATGGAGTCGTTACGCAAGCACGGCGAAAGTCAGAACCACACCGAGCAGTCGACCCACCAGCTGCGGACGCAGGTCGAGACGCGATTGGCTGAGCTCCGTGACGTCCTCTTGGACCTGCGCAATAAGCAGGAGCAAGAAACGCAACAGCGCCATCTAGCAGAACAGCAGCAGCGTATGCGGTAAAGCGTCTCTTGTTACGTTAAGATAAGATAAACTTGTATTTAAATCAGTACAAATAGTTGAGAGTCAGTTTTATTTTTTTTGCACATGGGCTGAACCGGCATATGGTTATTGTAATTTGTATCTTGTTTTATAAAATGTATGATTATGAAACCCATATCAACAATCATTTAATTAAGCAATAATCATTTAATTCACCAACAAATAATTCAACCGTGTTCATAAATCCTTCGATCGATTCATGAATTCTTCAATCGCTTCATAAGTCATTCAGTCTATTCATAAATCTTTCAATCGATTAATATATCATTCAATCGATTAATAAATCGATTCACAAATCCTTCAATCCATTTAGAAATTAAATATTACCACCCTATCACCCCCCCCCCCCCGCTCCCACAGACTGACGGAGGTCCAGTCGGCCCTGGCGGAGCAGCAGCGGCGGCGTGAGGAGGCCATGCACGCCCTGGAGCGGGTGGGGCGGGAGGCGGGGCAGGCCGTCGACTCCGAGCGGATCCGGCTCCAGGGTCGCCTGGCCGAGGTCAGCGAGGACGTCAGCAACAAGATGCTCCAGAAGGAGATCAAGCTGCGAGAGGAGAGCCAGGCGCGATTCGCCCAGCTCGAACAGGTCAGTGTCTGGATCAGATAACTGTAGATAGCCGTATAGGTATCGCTTCTGGATCAGATAACTGTAGATAGCGGTATAGGTACCGCTTCTGGATCTAAAAGCCTTTATTGACCAGTGCTTTTCTGGATCAGATAATTCAACCAGGCCATACCAGTTCGAAATGCTAGCCTTTTGGTACCGCTTCTGGATCTGAAAGCCCTTTTAATGATCAGTACGTTTTGGATCAGGTAATTCAACCAGGCCATACTAGTTCGAAATGCTTGCCTTCTGGTTTGGGGATGTGTGCCCTCCTGGTCGCAGCTCACACCTAATCGTCTGGACTTGAGATGCAACTACTGATCTTCCGAACTCTCAGATACCTTATCTGGAGCTGAGGTTCTGAGCTCCTTTCTCGTTGCGTTCTAGCAAATATATTCTGGAAGTCCCGATCGGTTATCCCTGCTCTAGTAGATCACCTTCTGGAGTATCGGGTTCGTCTGAGCGTCTCTGTTCATCCTCGCATACATCATTCGGGATCTGAGACTGTTGCTATATATCATCCCTATCATGTAGGCCCAGTTTAGCCCTTGGGTGTAAGAAAGCAGCCTAAACATCAATTTATTTATCTTCCGAAATATATACATATATATCTTTTTTTTTCAATTCGTCTCCTCTCTGGATGGGATCCTTGCAGATGCTGATGGAAGAACAAGAAGCCAGACAGAAGTTTGAAAGAGAATATCGCGAGGCTGGCGAAAGGCGACTAGAGTCTCAGCAGAAACTCACGCGCGACGAGATTACCACGCTTCGAGAGCAACTCAAGGTCAGTAGTAGTATACTGCGTTGGCTAGGCGTATCATCCCTAAATGTCAGAGATGCTGGTGATTTTTTGGCCGTACAACAATGGTGGTGTGTTTATATGAGAAGACATGAGGCCAGCTTAATTTGTTTTAAACACTTTTATTGTGTTTTTTTTCATGCAGCATGAGAAGCGAAAGACAACTGAAAACCTGCACCAACTGAACAAGGCTCTAAACCTGCTAGAGAAACAGATGGAGGAAGGCAAGCGACAGCAGGACAAGTTACTGGGCGCCGAGATTCAGTCAAGGTATGTAAGCCTGGGACAGGCTGTTTGATGCCAAGATGTTTTTTTTCCGCGTAGGATATACTGTTTGCTGCTTGATACAAGTTAATGTATCAAGACCTACGCCAAGCTGCTGAATGCGGACATAAGATCAAGATATATTAAACCCAGGACAACCTCTATGGAGCGGAGATAAAACAAATTAATATATATCGGGTTCAACTTGTACATAATTGCAGCTGGGGTAAAAAAATCTTTCTTATTTTGACTCACACATCATGTTTATCCTAGACAAAAGAACAGGCCTGCTCGTCGTACTAAGCACATCATATGTTACAGATTAATATCCATCAGTTTTCCAGGACTCGACGGAGGAATTTTGTTCCCATATTGTCACGACTGACTCCTGTATTATGTTGTCCCTTGTTCTCATTCTGCCTCATCTCTTCTTGCTGTAGGCGGCAGGAGGAGAAGACGGCCGCCGAGCAGATCAGCGCCCTGCAGGATAAACTCAACGTTGCTATGGTGACCCTGCAGCAGGCCATGGGTGGAGTGTCGTCACAATTGTCTTCGCAATCCGAAAAGGTACCTGGTTACCATGGTGATTGCGTTTGGTTGTGCAAACGGTTTCAAGGGTATATAACTATTAAGAACAGCGTTTTAGACATCGATATCGTCTCGGCATGTTTAAACATCTGTTAAGGGTGCCTTCGTGGCCCAGTGGTAGCAGGTCCCTGTTTTGAAACACGGTCTGGCCGATCTTCTTAATTTGGGGCATATGTCGATCATGACGTCATTCATTGCCCCCGGAGGTTCCTTGGCCTGCTTTAGCCCCCGTGTGCCTGCACAGAGCGGGCCTAACAAACATTTCATTTAGATATCTGTTGCCGTCTAATGCTGAAGCTTAAGGTCTAAGACATATTTTAAGATTTTTTTTAGTTTTCAAGATGTTTTAAAATATATTTATCTCGATGTTTCAGACATGATTTGTGCCTTAGACTTGTCTTAGTGCCTTAGACATATCTCGCTGTCTGTAACACATTTAACCACAGATGTATGTCATACATTTATCCACAGATGTATGTAACACATTTAACCACACAGATGTATTTAGTCTTAGATGCATGTGCACATCTTGGTTTGTTATACTTGATGTAGACATTGAAACGTTCGTCTCGTCCTCAGTTTCAGGAGGAGTTGCGGGAAATGATCGCCGAACATAAGTCGGCATCCACTCGCCAGGTGGCGGATCTGGACGATCGGCTGGTCGCACTCAGCCAGAAGGTGGCGCAGGGCGAGGCGGATATGGCCAAGGTGGACGAGGTAAGCCCAGCGTGCTGGTGTAAGTTAAGGGAGTGTGGTGGTGGGGGGGGGGGATTCACAGGTGTCTGTGTAAAACGGTAAGATGACAATTTCTGGTGTGCGAGTTACTGAATGGGTGATCATTTTGGGAGAATTGGCTGGTGGATGTCACAGCCGTAGAATGGTGATAACATTGACGGTGAGATTATTGGTAGTGACGTTGGTCGTGCCGTTTGTCGTGACTTAACCGCCGTGTCAATGACGTAGGTTAGTGACGGTAGTGACGTCACAACCGTAGTGATGGTTCCAGCGGCGAGCAATAGAAATAATAATTACCCTTGGACAACCTCCACTCTGACTCCTCACTAGAACTGCAGTGGTTTAATAATACCGCCGCCGCCTAGGTAGCTCTGGCCTAAGATATATAACCCCTCTGACCTCTGACCCCACCCCACCTCCCCCTCCAGATCACTGCCCATGCCAAGGACCAGCAGCAGCGTCTGGATGCTCTCTCCGAGTGGCGCGCGGAGACTGACCGTGACCTGCAGCAGTCGAAGGAGGACGGGACCCAGCTGAAGGAGAATGTGAGTACCGCGCCCTGCAAGGCCGGGGGCATACACACACAGGGAGCCTGGCGACACGTGTCACCCTTGTCATCTATGTCAGGGTAGACAACGACAAGTAGTATCGCCTTGTGAACTCTCTAGGCTGATTAATGAGCAGGAGATGTTTTTTTTTTACTCGTTAATTTAATAATGAATGGGAAGCAGTCACCTCGACCAAAAATACTGACGAACAAGTGCAACAAGTAGAGAAAATTAAGAAAATTAAGTAATAATGGTCGATGCATACGTTAGGGTAATAGCGTCATAGGAGTTGAAGTCACACAGGCGAGTCACACGTGTCAATCCTCACACGTGTCAATCCTCACACGTCATAACATGACACGTCACAACAACCCACACGTCATAAAGTTGACACGTCGCAACAACCCACACGTCATAACATGATACGTCACAACAACCCACACGTCATAACACACACGTCATAACATGACACGTCACAACAACCCACACGTCATAACGCACACGTCATAACATGACACGTCACAACATGACACGTCACAATCCATACGTCATAACATGACACGTCGCAACAACCCACACGTCATAACATGACACGTCGCAACAACCCACACGTCATAACATGACACGTCACAACAACCCACAAGTCATAACATGACGTCATAACATGACACGTCACAACAACCCACAAGTCATAACATGACACGTCATAACATGACACGTCACAACAACCCACACGTCATAACATGACACGTCATAAACATCACACCACACACGTCATAAACATGACTCATCATGAATGTCATACGGCACACATCACACGTCACAAATAACTCATCATGAACATAATACGTCAGAAACATTACATTTAATAGATATGAAACGTCATATAGATAACATGTAGTGAACATTTTTAAGAAGTGCTTTGTTCGTTGTTACAGTAGTGCGCTGGGGAATTCTGAATTAATAATATACGTTATTAAGCGCCTGAAAAAAAGACGAAGAAGTGTCCGTTGTGTTATTTAGTGTTATTTTATGCGGTATCTTGAGTTATTTACTTTCATTTTACAAGGTATCCACTTTGCAAGAAAAGCAAGAGGCCTTAAAATCGGACACTGACTCTAAACTGGATGACGAGACAAAGAAGAGGTAAGGATTCAATCGTGATGTGAGAGTCCATCTCAGACCTGCGCCCCACTTAAAGTCTTCCATTGGACACTGTCAGATTGATATACTCGCTGATGCGTGATGAATAATGGTATTGCCGCCCAAACTGTATATGCATGACAGTATTTTTGGGCTAATGCTGGACACTGAAACGTACATGTCATTGTCATGCCCTCGCCCCTCTGTCTCTGTACCTGTAATCTCCGTCACCACGGCTAATGCCCCCCTCTGTCCCTGTACTTGTGATCGCTGTCACCAATGACTGATGCCCATCCCCCCCTCCTCCCCCTTCCCCCGGTCACCAATGACTGATGCCCTCCCCCCCCCC